>VDFB02047230.1:199243357-199287642 GCA_007258455.2 Sequoia sempervirens | reverse complement strand
AAGCTAATAATCATAAGTGAACTTACTTAATCCTCACTCTAATCTAATAAAAAAGTAAATAATGGTCATAACATATTCATGTTTAACTTTAGTGCAATCCTATCTATGTTTCCTAAAATTAGTTACCATGCACCTTTTAATAATTTATGTAATCTATCAAGAATAATCACTAATATCTTTGAAACACATCCATTATAATTTAAATTAATATGTACTATAATTGATATATCTATTGTTAAGGGATTCACCACTTGGTGTGACAAGGGTTTAAGGACTGATATGTATAAGTTATTTTAAAATTAAAGCAAGTTCTATATGACAAAATATTCATCATAGCTCATTTATGTTTTACATGCTAAGGATTAATATATGGGATATAAATCAGAACTAATTTTGAGTTAGATGTATATTTTTGAAGTTACCTTATTTAACATAGTATTAATAATAATGGATAATGTGAATAAATATTCATTGAGCTCCTTGCAGGCTCTATTTTGTTGAAGTATCAGCATGAGCATTGCATTAAAGGTCCTTCAACCCCTTTTTGTTAAACGCTGCTACCTCGCCACATGTCCATCCTGCGCTCGCCAAAGGATTTCTTCCCTTCACATTTTCAAATGGCCTTGCAACCCTGCCACATGTCCACTTTGTGCACATTTGAAAGTCTCTTCTCTTTGATTTTGAGCCGGGTTCTATCTACATGTTGCATGGCTTCATCTTCGCATATTTTAGTAGGCCCCACAATTGGTACCAAGATTACAAGTGTTTCCTTGGCGCAAGTTTCCAACAGAAAAAGAAAAAGATGAACATGGGTTGCACGATGTCACCACGTGTTTATCCATTAGGTGTTTCTTGTAAACGATGGATGAAGCAAGTCAGGGACAACAACATTCTATCATGTGTCATAACTATTGTAGCAGGGTAGCGACACTTGTCTAACATGACTTTTCCAGGACCACTGTCATCATTTGCAAAGGATGCACCTAAGCTTGGAGCAACCAAATGCTTTGGCTAGAATCTTTATGTTGCAACAGCTAGGAGGAATATTTGATTCTCAAATATTTTTTGTTACTACTCGCCAAGGAGATGGGAGTATTCGTCTATATATACTCCTCTTTGTTTCGAAGGAAGGGTTCCAAGATTTTGTAGAAAGAACATAGATTTTAGAAAAGACACCAGGCCTTTGTTATTATTATTTAATTATTGCAAAAAGACTCTTAGATTGTGCCAATCATTTGACCTTTCTGCTCTTTTTATGTATTTGATTAACTTTAGACTATTCTGCTATTGTTTGAATGATTCATTTTTTGTACTTCTATAAATTGAATGCAAGTTTTCTGGTGTAGATCATGTTTTATGACTCTTCTTGTCAGTAAATATGTGTGAAAAGTTATTTTATGTCAATGAATGAATTGTTTATACTTTGATCTTGAATTTATGCCTTTCTAGGACATTGTAGATTGCTAATTGAGCCCTTAGATCTATGATTTATCATTCCTATTATCTAAGTCTTGGCACATCGCCTTAGATTAGACTTTTATTTTATATATGTTTCCTTTTCCCTTTCCAAACCTCAATTGAAGAAGAATTTGACTTCTTCAAAAATCCAGAGGTCACTCAGTTTAGCGCAATAGGTCCCCCATAAACTAAGTTTCCCATGAAGGGCTATTACCTTTCCAACTTTTGGAATCAATAGTTTCTTTTCTTGGCATGCCTGGTGGGACTAAGCTTAAATTCATTTTTGCTTCAGAAGGGTTTATGAGCCATCAGTGTGTTACTAGGTCCCAAACAACAAAAAACCCGAGTCTACTAGTACCACTACTAGGAACAGTGTAGGCCGCAAATCAATTGGTAATTTTTTTGCTTCCTCCACCCATTCCACTGACCATGTTACTAGGAACCAATAGGAATTATGTGGCATGGGATTCCAGAAGTCCCCTTGTAGTGCTAGTAGCACCTGTTGTATGGGCTATTGTCCCAGCCTTGGCTTTGAAGGCTATATCCAAGTTTATTGGAGATGGCTCAAGAACACCCACATAACATCTGCAAGATATGGTATATGTATGTCTAGTACATGGAATCACCACTCAAAATGTAGCGCTAAGGCTCCTCATAGCTTCTCTCTAAGGTAGGGAACTAGAATGGTACCAAACCTTACCAACCAACACTATCTGTACTTGGGATGAGCTCAGAGACCTGTTCTATGAGAGATTTTCAAAAGATGGGGATCGTTCCTCACTGTATTATCAACTATCTACCATAAAGAGAGCCCCTCAAGAGGCTATGAAAAACTTCAATGCTTGATTCCACACAAATTGGTAGAGGATCCAGGTCGCTATTTTCCTGCCTCCTGAGTTGGAATTCATATTCTACCTAGAGTCTATCAACCCTAACATTTCCATGATGATCTAGTCTTTGGGAGGGACCACTTTTCCAAACACTTACAAGGTTATTGTTAAGACAGAGAATAATTTAATAGATGTTGGAATGTTTCTTCCTTGGCCCATCATGCAAATATTTCCTAAAATATCGATGCCTACTCAGGAAGTCACATCAACTAGTGCACCCACACCTCCCCAGTCCATGTACACATATGCGATAGTGCCACAAAACATTGCCTCTACATCCAGCTCTTCTAAGGATGAAATGAATGATCTCAAGGAAATGATACAAACTATGGAAAATGAAATAACCACCCTCAATCAGAACCAATCGATGCCTTCAAAGCTTGCCTACCAAAATTACCAAGGTAGAAGATCCTCTTACCAAAAGAATCAGTTCCAAGGAGGTGCTCAGACAAATATGCAAGTGCAAACATGTCAAATGGTACCAGTACCCACTTCGCTATAGAGTACTAGCTTAATCTTAAGCATAGAGTTGACCGTGGGTCAAAATAATCTAGCGGATGACACTAACCCCTGGTGCTTCCCTTGTAATGACACTCATATTCCCCAAAATTTCTCATGTGAAAACTTACAACAAAAGGTGGCAGATTAGCGCATCTAAGCTACAATGTCAACCCCTTGAAGCTAAATGTATACCTCTCCACAAATGGAGAATGTGGTGCTTACCATGTAGATGCAAGGGATGTCACTAGAGCAAGACACAGACATCACTTTGGACCACACACTCTTTTCATGGATGGAAGAAGAAGAAGTAGTGTTTGCCAATGATACATCCACATCCAAAATGCTGCAAGTAGAATCTGACTACAACACTCACTCAATGAGGAGATTTATAGGTGAACCAGTTGTTCCACAACTAGCCAGTATGCAACCTAAAAGTGCTTCTGACTAAATACTTAGCACCTCCATAGTGCTACTGCAATATCAACCACATAAGGAAATTATTATAACAAGAGAAAAGGAACAAAAACCTCTGAGTTTGCCACCTTTCAATGTGGTGGAACAATTGAGGAAATCATCTGCTAATGTGTCTCTCTAGGATATTCTATCCATCCTGAAACATAAGATGCTACTATAGAAGACTCTCTAGGAAGAGGTCAGCGCAAGGCCAATGGAGCAGTTTTCCAAAGAAAAGGCTATTGATCAATCATCTCCTACCAAAGTTATTACAAACAACACAATAGAAGCCCCTGCTAAAGTCAAAAATAAGCTGAAGCTCCAACCCTTCTTCTTAAATCTCATTTTAAGAGAGAAGTTATTACACAATGCCATGATTGAGTCTGGTGCTAGCACCACAATTATGCCTAAACAAATATTTGAAGCTTTAGGACTCAACTATGAACCCTTAAAAAGGGGAGTGATGTAGCTTGATGGGAACATAGTCAAAATTGTAGGTGTTATCAAGGCACTCCCCTTAACCCTATTTGCTTGTCCTAGTATCACTATGATGCAAGACATTATGATCATAGATGTTCCTCCCATATTCGACCTCTATCTATCTCAAGAATTTACTTCAATGGTAGGTGGATAGCTATCCTTGGATTGGTTGCATTTGATCCTCAAAACCAAGCATGGTGCAAAAATGAAGATAGAATCTAAAGCTTTACATTCAGAACATGTAGCTGATGAAGCCATGATCAATTTTGAAGTTCCACATACCTCTATCACCAAGCAAGAAATTTATTGCATTGAGCTACTAGAAGATGAAAAGGTGAGAAGAGATTAGAATGATCAAGAGGATGCTCACTTGGGCAAACACATGGACAATGACCCTTTCGATAACTACCATGCTACTGGACTGGGCACCTATGTCATCTATGGTGAATATCAAGTGCACCCAAAGGTTGCCAAAGGATCTGAAAGTTGTTAAGCATTTGAACTGTGGATGTTGAACTTCGACTGAGCAAGATGCAAGAATGGTGCAAGAGCTGGGATATGTTTAATATCCCCACAAAATGAAAATAAACTAAGGTCTTTCCACTTCTAGTTTACTTTCTTGAATAATGAAGCTGGATATGAAGGATTAGTACAAGGTTTAAGCCTTGCAGAGCGGATGGGAATCAAGCAACTAATGGTGTTCAGAGATTCTAAACTAGTGGTCAACCAAGTCTGAGGAATTTTCGCAACAAGGAATTTTTGCATGAGATCCTATCAACACTTGGTATGGGACCTAGTTGAGGGTCTTGAAGCCTTCAAAATCTAGACCATTCCCTAAGAACAAAATAGTGATGTGGATCACATGGCAATAGTTTGATCCCAATTTGACCCTGCCTTTGACCTCATTCACAACAAGCACTCTATACGAGTGATATTTTGACTGGTGATTCCCAATAACGAACAAAGATGGAAAGTGTTTGAAAGTGATGAGCACATTTCCTTGTTCATCCAATACCTGGGAGAATTTTCTAATCAGCTCCAACCAAAGGTTGTTGAGGCCTATGAGGGACAAATCATTCAACTCAAATCTAAAAAACTTTTGAAATGATTGGTCACTCTTGAAAGCCTTTTCAATTGTGACGATGCAAGAAATGACAAGAGGAATTTTGTGGTAGACAAAAGTGACTACACAGATCTTCATGTCATAGATGGAAGAAAACTTAAAGTCGAGAAGGATGTCCCACGTCATGATAAAGAAAGGTTCATTAATTTCTACAAGAAGTATGAAGGAGTAGTCGCCTGGTCCTATGATGATTTGAAGGGATATGATCTTGAAATCATCCAACACACAATCGAGTTGGTGGAAGGTGCAAAACTAGTATGAAAAAAATAGAGGCTGGTGAACCCAAAGATTGAAGCACTAATGGAATAGTAGCTAACAAAGCTAATCTAGTCACAAATTGTCTTTTTAATCAAGCATAGCACATGGGCATCCAACCTGGTCCCATTTCGAAAGAAGAATGGAGATATCTTCTTGTGTGTGTAATTTTGAGACCTAAATAGAGCATCCATGTTCAGGATCATTATCCACTACCTTCTATGGAGTTAATCCTACAAATAGTGGCAGGGTCAGAAATGTTTTCCCTACTCGATCCTTTCTCTGGTTATAATAAGATTTGGGTTAAAGAGGAGGATCAACACAAAACTACATTCACTACAAAGTGGGGGCATTCGCTTATGCTAAAATGGCTTTTGGCCAATCCAACATAGGGGCAACCTTCCAACGGGCAATGGATATTGCTTTTAACGAATTAATCAATAAGATTATATCCTAATTTATTTAGATGATCTTACTGTGTTCTCCAAATCGAAGGATGATCATTTTGATCACTTAGAAATGGTTTTTCAAAAATGCTAGGAGTTTGGGGTTCCCCTGAATCCAAAAAAATGTGTATTCAGAGTGCCACAAGGTAAGCTATTGCGACATGTGATGTCCAAGGAAGGAGTTTCAATTGATCCCAAGCGAGTGAAAGCCATCAAAGAGCTTTCCCTTCCATTCAACAAGAAAGTCGTCCAGTCTTTCCAGGGGAAGGTACATTTTGTTAGAAATTTTATTTCTGACTTTGTAGGAATAATCGGGCCAATCACCCTAATGTTAAAAAGGGGTCAAGGATTTAAGTGGACAAAGGAAGCCAAAAAGGCCTTTGAGAAAGTTAAGGATGCTATTTCCTCAGCTCTTGTACTGGTTAATCTGGACTTATCTAAGCACTTCATAATGTATGTATTCAGTAGCAAGTCAAGCATAGCTACTATCTTAAATTATAAAAATAACAAGGGAAAATGAGATAATCCATTAGAATTATACTCCTGAACTATGAAGGAATATGAGATGAATTATAATTTTGTTGAAAGGTAGGCATTTGTAATAGTGAAGGGACTTAAGAAGTTTCACCATCTAATCTCCTGCAATAAGGTGATATTTTATGTCATGCATTCCAGTGTGTGCGAATACATCATAGAAGGAGAAATCACAAAGAAAGAACTAATTGGATCACCAAGATCCTCAAGTATGACATTGAATTCAAACCCACCAATTTGTCCAAGGAAGAGGACTATGCGAATACCTGGCGCATGACGAAGAAGTGGGCACTAAAGGAGAGAAATTGAAACTTGTTTTGAAGAATGAATCAGAGTTCAGAGGTTGCTAGCTGAGGGATAGGGTAAGATTCATGCAAATGGGGAGGTATCCACTAGATCTTCCCCCTAGAAGAGGAGATACTATCAACTGCAGAATTGTGGATATGCGCTAATTGAAGGGGTTATTTTCAAAAGAAACTTCAATGGTATCCTCCTGCAATGTGTTACCACAGAGCAAGCAAAGAGGATTCTTGACACTTTCCACAATAGTATTGTAGGAAGACACTTCTCCACTAAGACCATCGCCCTCAAGATCATGTGCATGGGTTACTTTTGGCCAACACTTTTCAATGATTCACACTCCTTGGTGAAAACTTGCAAGGAATGTTAGTTCTTTGTAGGGAGAGGAAATAATTTTGTAATGGCTCCCAAACCTATAGTGGCAGACAAGCCATTCACACAATGGGGCATGGACTTCATTAGGATGATCAATCCCACTTCCAGCGCCAGAAATAGGTGGATCCTAATGGCTATAGATTACTTCACAAGGTGGATGGAAGCCACAAATTCAATTTAAAATAAAAAAAAAGTATAGTGATATGTGCGGATCAATATGGAAAAGGCCCTTAAGTAGCAAAAATTTGTGAAAAATCAGAAAGGAAATTTAACTAGTAATAAGTTATCTATATTATTTCAAAAAGTAAGTGAATATAATCTATAGCAAAACATAATGCCCAAAAGCACAGGGTCGAAGCACCATTTGGTGAAAATTTCGTTTCAATGAGTAATTGCAATTTAGGGAAAAAATAGCAGGTCTATCTTAACCACCCTGTAACCAATACAATAAAATGATAATATTTTTATAAGATTTTAGATATAAGTAGAGAGGACCTACAGTCCGATGTATGCTAGTTTTTGTAATTTTTCCAGGTAAATAATTAATTATGATTTTTTTTATTGAAACTTTAAAAAAATATAAAAATGTGTATGTCTGACCACCTTAACTTGGTCAAAACTTCATGAAATTCAATTTTTCTTTTTTTAATCCTATAGTATGCAAAGTATAGAATGTGATACCTTTTGAAAGCAATAGATGTTTTTCAATTATCCTATCAATCAAGACTTTAGTCATAATTTGAATATAAAATAAATAATAATTATTTATTAAATTCAAAGTAAAACATAATTTATATTGGTGGAAAGATGAGAATCTCCTTAAAAAACCCTTTTCATTTCATCAATTTTGGGTTAAAAAAAAGTCGCCAGGCACATACCCTACACATAACCATCATATCGCCACTTTTTAGCCCATCATGACCCTGCACATACCCGTGGATTTCCTCGGAGGGTTGGTGACAAGGTTCGACCCTCAAAAAATTATCATTTCAGACAACTCCAGAGATTTTCTAGGTGCAAAGGTATGCCACTTTGCACTAAAAAATGGCATATTCCTTTAGAAATCATCAAATTATTACCCATAGGGGAATGGCCTAGCCGAGTCAACAAATAAGAACCTAGTTCGAATCATCGAAAGGATTGGGTCGGAGCACCAAAAATAATGGCATAAAAACCTCTGAGCGGTGCTCTAGGCAGATTGTATAACTCCTAAGCAAGTCCTTAATACTTTTCCTTGTGAGTTTGTGTACGGAAAAAAGCCAGTGTTGCCTATATCCATGGAGATTCCAGTGCTCCAATTGTTGAAATCCCTTGAGATAGAGAAAAATGGTGCCATGGAGGTTTGGCTAGCCGAATTATTAGAAGTACAAGAAAAAAGGGAAAATTCCTTAATAGCCATGACTAATCGTCAGCAGTTGGTTAAGCGGTGGTTTGACAAAAAGGTGTCCAATCAAGGCTTAAAGCGTGGAGACTTAGTGCTGAAATTCAATGAAAGGGCTACAAAGCCAGGTCAGCATGAGAAATTTGATAGCCTTTGGGAAGGCCCCTTTAAAATAATTAAGTGCAAAGAGAATAATTCCTTTGAATTAGAAAATATGGAACAAGACGAATTAGGAATTCCGGTCAATGGGATTCATCTTAAACTACTCCATTAAGTTGCATGCTTTTACTAGTGTAAATATGTATAGTGTTTTTTATTTTTCTTTCCTTTTGTTCTGTTGGCCGGTCTTTTAATTTATTCATGCTTCAGGGTAGAGAAATAATCCATTATTTCTGAGAGAAAGGAAAATAATCCATAGTAAATTGGACGGAGACAATAATACCTGCATACAAGGAGAAATCAAACACATATGTTGAAAATAATGAAAACTCATATTAGAGAATAGCAAAAGTGAAAGAAGCCAAGGAGTTTTATAAAGCTATATTTCATTATATATATGCTTTTATATTTACATGGAAAAATGGCTTGAGGGTCGTATTTCAAAAAGTATACGACTATATGTTGCTTCCTTTTCATATATGCTATATGCAAGACTTTTTTGGGCATATATACAAAAACTAGGAAATGGGTATTGTATCTTTGAGTGCAAAAAATAGGGAAAGAGGCATTTTCAACCAACGAAATGTGTTGCAATGATAGACGCATCAATTGCAGCGTCCACTATGTCTTCATCAGTAGGTACACCACCAACAATAGTAGTAACCTCAGCAGGAGCAACAACCAATGGTGGAGGGAACACCTGGTTCTTGAAATCAGTATACCATTCAATGTCGTAGAATGGAACTACATTATAGAGGTGAAAGAGGAAATGGCATGCACGACTAACCCTTTAACAGTGTTCATTTTGTGACTAAAAGAAAAATTTGCTAAGGAATGGCAGCCACGAGATGATCGCTTCTTCTTCATTATAGCACCTAAGGTTGCTTTCCATGGGCATGCATACCCTGTATGTAGCATTAGCAACAACCTTGCCAAGACCGTTTAGATACTTCTTGGGGAAGATTTCTTTACTAGCTTCAACACCAATGGCCTGAGGATGCTAATATCTAACTTGGATGTGACAAAGTGTGAGTAGACGTCAGTATTAACACAATACTTTTCCTCATACTCCAGACAATCCCCACCTAGAACCCACTTCATGGCTATCAGAGCCAAGGATTGTTTGTTCTTCATCATCCTTTTCAGATTTCTGGTGGAAATATCACTAAGAAAGGTCATCTGTGACTTGTGTGACACTAGCCTAATGGGGGTTTTCATGGTGATGATGTACTATAACTATCTGATAACTATTCCTAAAAGCTGCCTAAAGCCTGGCCTATGAAGATAATTCGCTAATTACCAAAACCAAACACTAAGTCAATAACCTATTACTAAAGATTGCTCAATTGCTAAGTTTGATTTCATTACCACTTAGATGCCTATTTATAGAAAAATTGAGGAAAGGCATGGTAATGGGTTTTCCAAAAATGTGACGATAATCAAGTGCCAACTTGAGAACCATGCCTAAGATTGCTCAAATTTCTTGACCAGTTGCACCTTCTAAGTATGGTTCAATGTGTGCAAAGTTAATGAGAGCTAATTTAATTAGCTTAAGATGGTGGTATTCATCAGCAGTGAGCTGCACGGTTTGAAAGATGTGGTGCCACTTCTCAAGCATTCCCAAAACCCAAGACAAGATTTATATCTTCTTAGGCACTGATAGCTTGCTTTTGCTTAATCATTCAGTTTAGGATATTAATTGCCAGTGCATACGAATGCTAAGCTAAGAGAAAATTGTCAGAGCAAGTTCCAAGGAAATCACACCATATCACATGGTTTCCAAGATAATTATGAATTCTTGTCACTTCAAAATGGCAAGTAATTCATTTTTGCACGATCCAAAGGGTGGGCGGTACATGTTGAATTAAATGAAAAAATCCACTTTCATCTACCACCTTGAGAAAAGATAGCTAAGTATCACATGCAAAGTTTTAAATTCTCAAGGGTCTTTTCAAATACGCTAAGCCAAGTGAAGACAAGTTTTTAGCATTTCTAGAGTTGAGGAAAAAGTTGCAGAGAATTTAGGCCTAGCAAAAGCTTCCATCAAGAGAGGCAATGGTAGAGAGTTCACAGCAAGAGATACAAGGGGAGGTAGCACGACCTTTGCTTAAGGCCATATGGGCATCACACGGTATTAACGTCTATGAAGGAATTCCATATTCTATGCCTGGTATACAAGACAAGCCAAAATGGTTGAACACACTAGAACTAGATAAGAGCAAAAATTACAGAAACCAAGTTTAGGTCCAGGAGAATTGGGACAATATTCATGACCCGCAGCTCGCAAAGAACCCCAAGTATTTGAGAGAAGGGGCCTATGAGAGGATGAAGGCATCCAAGAAGTAGATATCAATGGCAGAGAAAGATATGGCTTAGTGGGCTTCTGTAGTACATGGTCCCATTAGTGCACTATTGCCCATAGTTGGTTGATGCATCCATTCAATGTTACAACCCGAACACCCACAACATTGAGGGCTGAACTTTAAAGGTTAATATCAGCCTGTAGGCTATCTAGTATATGCTATGTATCCTTGATCCAACCACTAGAAGTGAGAAAATTGAGGCATTCACTCTTGAGAAATGGGAAAACACATGGAGGGAAATGAGGAAGGGTCCTCAGTTTTTAATTAAGGAAACTGGCAGGCAGGGATTAACGAGCCAAAACCAACCAAGTATCCTAGTGTCGTATGGTGCATTTGAGAGTAATGACTTAAAAGAGTCCTTTTTAATGCTAGCATTTGTTTGTGGCTTGGAAACAGGCTAGGAGGTGCAATCTTTTCAATTAGGGTCAAGTTTCCAATTCTACAAGCAACATAATTTCTTCTATTATGATTTCACAGACTTCCTTGTAGAAGAAATGACTGGGAAAATAGAGAATTACCCAGAGGAACGGAAGTTCAGGTTCCTCTCTTTTCTTCCCCATATGTCTTTGCATTAGAACCCTAAATTCTTTAGCAAGTATGTGGGTCTATCTATTTTTGATGAAAAGGGCAAAAGAAAGTCGGTGTCTACATGATGGACACCTCTCCTTTCCACAACATTTGACTACTATACATTTTTGGATTTCTTTCTAGCTCCATTTTTGTAATATTTGCAAGGAGAAGATGGCATGGTTTGACTCAACATGAATAAAATGGGATATATGTAAGTCTTTACTCTTGCATGTGACTTGTTCTTTTGTGTGGATTTCACAACCATCCAGATGCAGGGTTTCACTGAACAACCATTTCGAATCCTAGCTTGTGTCACAAATAGATTTCTAGGTCTTGAAATGTATCGATAGGCATGCATCATCGATTACAACTTCTGCAGAGGACCTCCCAAGAGGAAGGAATGGCTCGCGTTACCCATAAATTTTAAAACGGTGACCCTGACAATGAGGCTGACACACCCGCTATTGCAAGATAAGCTGACCCATTTAGGGTTGGTTCTGATATGTGACAAATGGTAGTATAATCCTTTCAATGATCTTCCACACGCATACATGACGGTTACTCACACTCCTCGACCCTACTGAGAAAAGAGGCGCAACCCACAGGAGGACAAGGATGAACTTTTGATTGATTTAGTGCATATTCCCATAGAGGATCATAGGGAACTATGGCATAAGTTCTACTTCACTGTGGGGGAGGTTGATGAGAATTTCAAGATGGGGACCACCATGTACAATAGGTTATGGTATACAAAGAAATAGAGTATAGAAAAATGAGAGCTTTCTAGATATATCACCAGGAAACAAAACAGCTTGAAGCCCCTTATGAAAGATTGAAAGTTGATGAAGAATTTGAAAAATGGTGGGATGATGGACATGCAACCTTTGACTCAAGCTCTAGAGGGGACAACAACCCGGGAGATGAATCTAAACAACAACGAGAAGAAGAAGCAAAGATCACAACATCCTCCACTTAGCAAAAGAAAAGATCTGCGGGACAACCCTCCTATGTAGCATCAAATGTGTGATTCAATGTGTCAAGGGCCTTGCAGACACTCACTTGGGCTACTAATTCAAGAAAAGTGTTACAATAGTAGCTCATAGAGACTAGTAAGGTTGGAGAAACCCTGCTCGCAAAGCAATAGTACACAGAAACCATTGTCAGAGAAGGTTCACAAAAACTCGCTGCAACTAAAGTGCTCATAGCCAGCTAGGAGCCTGAAAAGGATGTGGAACCAACAATGAGCTAAGAGCCGCCATCAACCAGTCAACATGTAACATTTTCTCCTACTTTTCTTGCCTCTTAGTCTTTGGTATCCTCCACTATCTCTGCAATTCCCCCCACCATGAGTGTTCGACCTTCTTTTCCCACCTTTGATAAAATGATTGCGGAGGGTTTCTCCTAGTCTGCATGGGTGAATCCATTTTCCTTTACCCCTTCGTGAACCCTTACAACACTTGCTACCACTCAGTCCTTTTTTTCCTCACTTTCAAAAAGCTTACCCACCGTTGGAACCCATATTGCTATTATTACCGTTGATCCTCCCTTTCTCTCATAGTAGACAGATTCTACAATGACTACTCCCTCACCACTACAATTCATGAGTCCTTCCACCAGTTCACAAATGGAAGCTTGGTGAATGACAAGCCCTTCTATTGGTTCGCAAGCTAAGCTTTTACATGTGGCTTACTTCTCCCCAAAAACAATCACTCTCCAGAAGAAGACACTGCCCGTGCCTGTTAAACATACCTATACATATTCTCTACTTCTTGGTACTCCTTTTGCAGATGGGATAGTCCCATCACCATCCCATTTTATTATACAAAATGATTCTACAAAGGAGGCACACACCAATAGAATTCAAAAGTAGAAAGCCAAGGATGATCGTAACTAGGTAGAACCAAAGATGCATACTATTTATGATGAGACTCAACAAATGTTGAAATTTGCAACCTTGTACCTGACTGTGGAAAAGTAGCAAGGGGAGATGCATCTAGAATATTATGATTTGTATGCCATGGGGCTTGACATGAAGGTAGGTCATCCCTAGGATAAAGTTGAGCTCATGGAAGAAACGTGGTGGGTGGTCACCTTTGATTTCATTAAACTTAGTTGTAAGCTAAAGAAGATGGATGAGCAGCTGATATCTTTGAAAGAAAGAGCTAGTTTCTTGGAAAACAGGGAAAAATATCTATCAGCGGATTTTGTGTGCTAATAGCAGAGGCAAAAAGGATTAGACTTCCAGAGGAACTTGCAAATGTTCAATCAATTGACCCTACTATGATAAACAAGTTGTGTGCTAAGAATTAGGAAATCTAGAGCCAATTGACTCTGGCAAAACATAATTTGCAACTTAGGAATGAAGAGTTTGAACGGTGATGTGTTGAACATGAGCAAGGGATGATGCAGAAAGATGAGGTGCTAGATCAGTAGTGAGCTTAGTATGAGAAAAAGCTACAAGAGAAGGATGCCAAATTTGGGGATCAAAATGACCAATTAGAGAAAGAGCTCCAAGAGACAAAGTCCTCTCTTGACAGAGAATTGGTAAACCACACCCAGGCTGAAGAAAAATGGCATAAAGAAATGAGTAGCTTCGGGGAGTAACTAGCATCAACAAAGAGGAAGAATGTTGAATTAATAGAGGCCATTAACTCAAAGGACACAAAGATCACCTCTCTGAAGAGCTCTCTCCAAGCCTAATCCATGCATTGCAACCTCATCCCATTGGCCTAGCAAATATATATTTCTTATTGGGAAAAGGTTAATACCTTCAGCTAGACACTGCAACCAACACTCTAGTTCATCTCAAAAGCAACCAAATTGAGCTAGGAGGTCCTTGGAACAATTGAGCCATTCCCATGGTTCATCTCAAAGAAGGTTTTAGAAGCAAAGAGTCTACTCAACAATCTATATTCAGTCTCTAATGAAAACCTGGCCAAGCCAAGGATCGAAGATCGGGATGTTTTTTCTCAAAGAAAAAACAAGTTCATCCATTTCCACTTGGCCTTGCAACAGACTAAGGTGGTCGTAGTTACCTTGAATCAGACAATAGATGGCATGCAGGAAAATTTCTCCTAGCTAAGCGAGATGGGTCAATTGTCACAACCGAATAGATTGTAGAAATAATTGAAGAAAATGAACAAGACCCAAACATTTTTTGGAATTTCATCCATCCTCCTATTGCAGTGGACATTGAAGGGGTCATCCATCCTCTTGTGCAACTACTATTCCATTGTGAAGCATGGGCGGCTTTTCTTGATACGTTTCCTCATAAAGAAACTATTGACTTAGGTGGATTGCATGAGAATTTGTGCAAAGTAGACTGACAATCTAAATATGATTGGTTGCCTCTGTGGGTAGCCCTTTCAAAGCTCTAATTTCTTTGCCAATGGATGGCACTTTGGTCTATGAAATAGAGAGAAATTTTGGGTTCTTCGTTCTTCAAGTGAAACACCCCTAATAGTCGCCAAAAGCTATGAATAAATATTCATCGATCTCTTTGTGGGCTTTATTTTGTCAAAGTATTGGCTTGAACATTGCATTAAAGGTCCTTCAGCCCCTTTTTGTTAAATGTTACTGCCTCGCCACGTATTCACCCTGAGCTCCCTGAAGGATTTCTTCCCTTCACATTTTCAAAAGGCCCCACAACACTGCCACATGTCCACTCTGTGCACATTTGAAAGTCACTTCTCTTCATTTTTGAGTCAGGTTCTGTCTGCATGTCATGTCGCTTCATCTTTGCATATTTTCGTAAGCCCCATAGTTGGTACCAAAAATAAGGAAGACTATACATGTCTCCCTGGCACAATTTTCCAACGGCAAAAGAAAAAGATGAACACAGGCTGCACGATGTCATCACGTGTCTATCTAGTGGGTGTTTCTTATAAACAATGGATGAAGCAAGCCAGGGATAGTTACATCCTATCGTGTGCCATAATTGTTGTAGCAGGGTAGCGACACTTGTCCAGTGTGACTTTTTCAAGACCAAGGTACCAAAAAAAACTATCAACATGGTGACATCAATGACAACATATAGATAACTTACTCATTTTTCCAAAAATCTCCCCCTTTTTCATTGATAGCAACATGGATATAGAATTCTTCTTCTTTCCTCCAAAAAAGTTAACTTCCTCCATTAATTTCAACACTCTCCCCCTTTTACATCAATGGAAAAGGGTTCCAAAATTGAGTGTAAACATGGTGACATCAAAACTTCAAAATATTTCCAAATACTTCACAAAATTCCACCAATCCAGAATTTTTAAGCATACAAAAATTAAATGAAGATGACATTCTTCACCTACAACACCTTCTTACACCTTTCTTTGAGAACTGGATACAACTTCTTCCAGTTAAAAATAGCAGACTCCATTTTTGTACATGTACTTTCCAATAATCCCAATAGAGTAAAAGAGGGTGACCAATCTACAATAGAACATTGTTTCTCAACATCTTCTACATCAATAAGAATTCCATAAAGATTCTCTAGCTAGAATTTAGAAATTTATTTAAGAAGCCAGAAGGTCTTTGTCACATCATCTCTTTGTCTTTGTGTAATGATTAGTTCATCCTATAGTTCACCAACTCTTATCCTTTGCTTCACTTCTTATCTTCAAATATATCAAAATTATTTCTAATGTTGTTCACCTCACCTTCAATCACTTCAATTCTACTTCTGAAATTATCTATAGTTGTAGGCCATCAAAGAAAATACTTGTAAACATCTAAAATCTCTCTAACACACTTCTTTGTTTCCACAATGAATCTAGAAAATCTCTGCATAGCTTTTTTACATATCCTTTCAATCAACATTCCCATCTTATGTCCTTCTAGACCGTCAAGCAACATCCTTTCTTCAACACTCTCAATTAGATTTTTCGGCAAGAAATCATAAACAACAGATACTTCAATACCTTTTTGACATAGATAATATACCAGAGCATCATCGATTTTCAGTTTGTAAATAGGCGAGGTAGCATCCCATAGCTCAATAATCTTCTTCATTTTTCTTCTTTCCTTTTGCAATCAGAGAAAAGGTTTCTAGATTACTTAAATCAATCTTTGAATTTCCTTCAGCACGCCTCAAGATTTCTTCAGAGCACCTTCTAAAGACTTTAGATGCGTAATTAACCAAAAAGCATCATGAATTTTTACTTAACCTTTGGACCAAGTTTTCCCTAAGTGCATTAAATGCAGTAAACACAAAAATTTGCTAAACACACTTCACTTAGCACAAAAAAACCTAATTCAGTCCACAAATACTTATACCATAATATTTTATCCAGTTCCCTTTCCAACACCTTTGAATTGATTTCTTCACATTTCAATGATGTGTCAGCCTTTGACATGTCATTCATCCAAGGGGTTTTTATGATCTAATAATACTCCCCCTAAGACCATGCTAGGCCTAAAATCTAATTAAGTCATTTGTACCTAATGAGGATACAAACTCATCAGGAGTCTTAGATTTTTCTTCTTCTTCTTTCTTCTTCCATACCTTATCCATTTCTTGCTTCATAACAAATTACACTTTTATGATTATTATTTCCTTCATTTTTCCTCGATCTACATTGATTTGCTCTATATCCAAATTTATTGCAGGTATAGTCGTAGCCATTGAAGAATTGATTCATTTTTCCTTCATTAAACATGTTGCTCATCATCCTTACTTGAGATATGCATTTTGTAGCATTATTTCCAAATGTACCACATTCAAAGCATTTTACGAAAAAAGAGAATAAAAATAGTTTATCCTACTCTTGCATTCAGTTTCTCTCTGACCATATTTGTTACTGAAAAAAATTCCATCAAAAGAGGGGTGCATTTGTGCATTAGGCTATCTCACAGGTGGTCTTCTTGCAAAATTCCATTTTTCTTCACATCTTTAGAACTTTCATCGATATCAATTCCTAAGCCACCTTTTTCTTTACATGGTTTTTTTCCTGCAAGAAGTTATTCAAGTTTACTAGAGCTAGATCTGAAATTACTTTCATAGAGTTTAGCCTTCTCTAGTTCCACTCTTAGGTTTACTATCTCCTGCTTGATACTAGAAAATTCATTTGAATTATTTTGCAACATTGTTTTCATACATTCTTCAATTATTTTCTAAATTCTTCTATCATCACTTTCAATCCAACTATTTCTCATTTCAATTGTTCACTTACTTCTCTATGTCTTTCCTTAAATTTCTTCAACTGTTCCTTTATTTTTCAAACACATTCATTTTCTTCATCAAGATTCTCTTTCAAATCTTTTTTCTCTCTTTCCATTTTATTAAGATCTTCAAGAGTAGTCTAGAGCTCTCCTTTATCATCGATTCAACCAGCCTTCAAGATCCTCCTTAAGTGGTTAAGCTCTACACAAGGAACTAGGGCTCTGATACCAATTGTTAAATAGGCACAGGGAAAATGAGGGGGGGTGAATTAGTTGTCACAAAAATTCAAACTTAAAACTTTGTCACTTATCAAATCTTCAACCGCACTATTTTGTTATTAAATATAAGTATGAAACATAAATAACAGAAAGTAAATCAACATAATGAACACCAGATTTTTACGTGGAAAACCCAATAAGGGAAAAAACAAGATGAGGGTTAACTCACACTATATAGTATTTTCAAAAAAGGCTCACTGCCAAAACAAGGAATCACTATCCAAGTACAAAGGCTCACTACCTATAAAAAGGAATCATTGTCTAACAAAGAAGCTCACTTCCTACACAGGATTATACAAAAATAGAATAAGGCTTTACAACTGAAAAATGAACTGGAAAGATGCACCTATCATGTGTTGATACAGTTCCAAAGATTCTCACAATTGTTTCCTTTTTTATTACACCTTCACATTACTCGCTCAATATTTCTTCTGTCTCTTTTCTATTGTCTACGTAAACTTACTTCTCTTCACTACTCACTCTAAAAAAACTATTTGCCATATGCTTATATATATATCTGATCTCCATCAAAAGCACCAATTAGGTCGCCCTAGTTAGATGCAATTCATTATAAAATATATCAAATGTCAAATTCATAAAATATTTTCAAAATGCAATTTAACCATTTTCACATTACAGAATGTCAGCTTGGACCAAGAAATAGATCACACATGTGTTTTCATATCAAAATTATCTTAACAGGTCAACGAGGATTAGTATTCAATCCAACAAAAAAAATAATGTCACCTCATCATATGAGCACGAGGACAAAAAAATATCCTGATCATGCATGTTGTTGATGTGTTTTTTATGCACTTTTCAACACAGACAGTGCGTAGGTGCACTACCTCTCTTGAAAGACAATCTTTGACAATCAGATTGCAGAACACTATCCCAAGGTCTCTAATGTCAGGTCTTGACAGTGCTTGGAATATCTCAGTTGTTTGATGTGATTTGCTAGAATCACAAGGCGGTCTTATGGATGAGTTACAAAGCATGGAAGTTGGATTTGCAAATGCAGTTTCAAAATGCTGAAAGTGAATGAACAATGGCTGTCCACTCAAAACAGCAAGTTGAAACTCATCAAATTCATCTGATTTAGCTTCATGGTGATGCTTTGGATCCTACTCTAACCAAGGATTAAAAGAAATAGCAAAAGGAGAAGGGTTAAGAAAGCTATTCTAATCCTAAGCTACGAATGAACAGTAACAATGGTGGTTGTTAAAGTAGACAGGCTTCCTAAACTGAGTTTTGCTTGACCAAGAGAAACCTACAGCTACACAAAACCAATGCAATCTTCTAAGGACTGTAGATTTTCACATCACATACACACATCATGTACATGCAATCGAACTAAGTTGCAGCAATAAAGGAAAGAGGCTCAGACTAGCTTTGCAAAGTGATTCATCATCAATGAACCACAAACAACATGAGTTGGAAGTTCATCAAATACTGAAATATAAAACACCATCACCACTCCCATTCAAGAAACTAACACTAAAACTAACATGGAAGGTGAACCATGCATACATAAAGAGAAAAATCAAAAGGAACACCCATAAATCATGCAATGCTACTTTCTATTGTTGCAGAATGTCTTTACATCAATTCTCCAACCCCTACAAATGAGGGGCAAGCCCCCTATTTATAGTTTTCCAAAGCCCAAATGAATGGCTAAGATTCAATTTGCAATGAATGGTCTAGATTTGATTTACAATAGGGTTTCACCTACCCTCCATTATCTAGAAATTTAAAATGCATTCTTTGTATTTCCCCTGTTTTGTAATCTAGTGACAGTCACTGTAGCAATTTTGTCATTTAGCTGATTTCCCTTTTCACTGTAGCTAAAACTGCCTAAAAGTTGTCTTTTGCTTGATGTGCTTGCAGTGTTCTTCCTTTGATCAAACGAGTGCGATGATTGGCATCAATGGATTGGTGGCCCCTAATCTCAGAGCTCCTTAGAATCATCATCATCTGGAAAAAGGACAACTCCCTTAATGGGCCTCTTCGATAGACCTACGAAGGCTTCTTGACTCCTGCAAACACGAAGTGTCGTAAGTGCATTTATACATTAGTTAAGGAAAATGTCAGTCAAACTTACAAATTCCCTATTAGATCTATCCATGCATCATCAAAATATCTTGATATTCATATTTGGAGCTCATTTGGGCCATAAACATTAATGTGTGCTTCAAGGGTGCGAGCGCCAGAGGGCAGAAAGATGGTGGAAGAAAGCTAGAAGGTAGATAGCGGATGGAAGCCAAAACAGCCGGAAGAAGGCAGCTCCGGATGTTCAAAATAGCGGGAATGATGCGGCCCCGATGTTCAAACTGAAAGAAGGCTAGCCTCCTGGATGTTCAAAACAGCCAAGGAGGGACAACTCCGGAATGGCCACGGAGGCCCGTTCCGGAGGGCGGGAAGGAGATGGCCGCTGAAAGTTCAAAATGGCGGAAAGAGGCAAAGCCCAGAAACGCCATTATGGGCCAGGCCCAGCCAGGAAGGAAGGTCGGATATCCAAACGGCGACGGAGGCGAAATGGTAAAGAGAACTACCTGAGGGGCCCGGGGGGGGAGGCAAATTACGCCTCCAAAACCCGGCCGGCCAGAGCTCCGAGGCCGAGAAGGAGGTAGCCACCAGATGTTCCAAAACGACGATGAAGATAGAACCCCGTAATGGCCACGAGGCCTGGAGGCTGGAAGGAGGCGGATGTTCCAAAACAGAAAAAGGGGACTAAGTTCAAACCATCAAACTTAACCAACTTTGACAAACCTTGCGTTTATTTACATACTTCAAACACAACCTGATCCAAAAAAGGGTGACCCCAAAGCCAAAAATGAGGAAACGGGAGCGACGGGGGTCCACAGATGTTTCAAACAGCCAAGGAGGAAGGGAATTTGGAGGGAAAGTTCTAAAACCATTGAAACTTACGTAATTGACAAAACCTTGGCAGTTCATTTTTACGACTTCAAACAACCTAGATCCAAAAAGGGTGACCCCAAAGTCAAAAATGAGGAAATGGGAGCAACGCGGGTCCACAAATGTTTCCAAATAGCCAAGGAGGAAGGGAATTCCGGAGGGAAAGTTCTGAAACCATCGAAACTTAACAAAACATTGACAAAACCTTGGCAATTCATTGAAACACCCCAAACACATCCCAAATCCACCAAAAAGTTGTCCCCAAAGCTTAAAATATGGAACTGGACTGACAGGGGTCCACAGATACTAAAAGCCAAAGTAAGACAAAGCAGAGAAGGGGATGGGGACTTTATTTCTCCACAGATTTGAATACCCCAAGTAGGTGAATTTGGGTAGGGGAATTTGATTGTTTGATGGAACATGACCAATTTGGGCTCATAAATGGGGCACGCAAAACAAGACAGGAGCAAAGCAGCCTCTCAGGAGCGAAAAAAGGGGGTCCCTGCCTACGGCGGGGCATGTGTACAAAACATGCACAACAAATGGCGACTAGCTGGGGAAATGCTCTTGAGCATTTTGATGACAAACTGGAATCACGAACCCAGAATCTCTGGTTCTGATGTTCACGTTAGGGCAAACAAACCAGACGCCCAACCAAAGGATCAAAACCATTAGCCAACCCAACCTTTAGTATGCTAAAAATCCAAGTGTGTGCAATTGCGTTAATTCCCATCCTTCGGTTGCTATAGGAACCCAAACTCTGTTCAGTTAAGCTACGTAGTTTATTCTAACTCCAAAAGCATCTGGGATATTGCCTTGCTGCCAGTTAGGCATCCATAGCCCCGACGAGGTTATTGCTGTGATTCTCTTGAACATTGCTCTACTGTCGGCCGGGCGTCCATAGCCCCGGTAGAGTTGCTCGGATACCCCTAAAAAGTTGAATTTTCCTTTCTTTTAATTTTCAGTGTTTTCTTTATTTCTTTCTTTTATCTTTTTAGCTCTTTTATTTCAACCCACAAGCATTGAAGCTCGTGCTCAGGGCTAAGAATCATAGTGGCGCTGGAGCAAAATTTTAGATTTTTCACTTAACTAGACCTCACAAAAGGCTCTATAGTGACTATCAAATTCTTAAAATGTGTAAGAGCTGTAAGATTTTAGAATACGTCAGAGTCGAACTAAACCAACAACTTATCCTCTTTGAATCAAACACCCAAATTGCTTGACACTAACAAAAGACCTTCACCATTCACTCTGAAGACTTGATTAGAGTTTGACAAAGAAATACATAGAACAACCCTAGGCAATAAGTATGGTTGTTTTGTGCACAGACGTGCCCAACTAAAAGCAGACGGACCCCGAGCAAAGTAGCAACAAAGCAAAAGCAAAAAAAAAGAAAACAACCTACATCAAACCAACTAACCTAAGGAAACCAGGAAAGCGGAGTATTTACAGGAAACCTATACTACTAAAAAACGAGCTATGTACAAAGATATTTACAAAGCACTATATTCAGGTAGGGCAAGCCAACATTAACGTTCATTGGATTTTGGAAAGCATGCACAAGCAAATAGGCTATCGTTATTGTTCTTAACCATGCAAACTTATCTTTATATTCTAAAAAAAGAAATTCAATGTTGCAGCACTCAAGTTCAATCACATCATCATGAAAAATCAGCAATTGAGGAGGCTCATTGAACCCATGGTTAATCCATAAACAAGTTTGTTTTCCCTTATTCCCATAAACAAAATAATAAGTGCAGTTATGAGAAATGATAGGTGCAAGGAAGGATAAAACCTGGATGTCATCACACAGAGGTGGCAATGTTGGACAGTCGAGAGAAAGCACTGCATCATTGATCATTGCATCGGTAGCCTTGACCGGGCGCGGTGGAGGGTGTAACACTTCAGACATTAAGCTGGCATAAGGCTGGGAGGACAGGGCAGCACACAGCTCTTCCAATCCACCAATGGGACCTACAACCCTGGTTGGCAATTCTTCTAAAAGAAATACTTCTCCACATTGATCATCTACAAACTTAGGATCCACTTGGTTGTTGTCCTCAAGGGGCAGCATGTTGTCTTGTCTCCTTCCCCAAGTATCAACCTCCTTTTTATGATGTTCAATGTCATGGGATGATGACATGCATGAATCTGTCTCATTGTAGCTCTCTGGATGTGAAGGAAAATCTGCAAGGATTGAGGCGAAAGGACCCTCAGTTGCAACACGCGGTTGACCAAGCTCGTAGTATTTGTTGGCAGCCATCGAAACACCTCCACCTTTATCTTCTTCCTTTTGTTGTTCATGTATCTCCTCATGGTGCCCACTTGTTTCCTCTTGGTCACTATCACTGTAAATGGAGAAGGAGCTCCTCTCCCAATCTACAAACTCTAGTGCATCATTGTTCAAGGGCTCAAGGAGTATGTATTCATCATTACCGTCTTCTGGGATGTGCTCTTCCTCGACATGAGCATACCTCCGTAGTGCAGCTCCTAATGGAAAGAAGTCATCAATTGATGGAACCTCATCAAGGGGACCAAAGTCTACTGCATAATTTCCCTCCAAAGACTCACTAAAAATCCCACCATCCATGGCACATAACTGCTCTTCAAGAGGAATAACTTCTTGATGACTGGTGGACAGCATTCCCACTTGATCTACTTCATCGCTCAGTAGTCTGAGACTATATTGTTGTCCTTCTATTGCTGCCCTAACATCCTCTTGAGATCCACCTTCAGCTGATCCATCACTCGGTTCAGGCTCTTGATCTTCTTCTTCGATATGGGCAGCAAGTAGAGGAGGTCGAGCACTTGGCTGCCTTGCTTATTCTTTGACCTGTTTGATGGCTTCTTGGCCTAGTTCACATGTGAACTCCGAATGTGATGAATCATGAAGTCTGCACGAATTTGGTAGCAACAACACCTCCAAGTCCACTTGGTATTTCATCTTTGACCAATCCTTTGCCAACCTAGAGACGAGCTGGTCATATCTATCCATGATTGGGTCCTCCTCGTCACTTGAAAAAGAAGCATGATGGTAGACATCCATAGTGAGTGGTTGCTCCCACTCCCCCAAATCTACATTTTTAGCTTCTTGATCACTGTCATTATAGATGGAGAGGTCTTCCAATCTAATTTTTCTTATGCTTTTACCATCTCCTTCTGCTGCCCCAAGGCTTTTAACCTCTTTTTCTTCCTGATTGTCAGCATCTGTGTTGGTTGTCCTAGCATATGCTACTACAAATTATGTTAATTCATCTTCAATTGTTGTTTGTTCCTCTTCTTGAGTGGAGGACTGCTCTTCTTCAATGGAGGGAAAGTTTACTAAACTAGTTATAATCAGATTTTCATCAATGCACGTTGCTGTCCCAAGACTTTCAACTCCTCCCTCTTGGTTTTTATTTTCTATGTCTGCTGTCCCAACACCAACTTGTGTCAAAATTTTTGGTTCATCTTTACTTTGTTGTCCTCCAAATGTTGACAACTCTTCTGCCTCATTGGATAACTTCTCCTCATTGAGAGTTGGCTGCTCCAACTTGTTCGAACAACCCCTAGCTTGAGCGATGATTTTTGTGCATGACAAGCAAGTGAATTCAGAGTGGGGTGTATTGTGAAATCTGCACCAACAAGACATTAATATTTCCTCCAATCTTGGTCCATCCTTGCTGCACAAATTTTCCTGGATCAGCTCCTTGAATGCCTTGGCTACCATGGTTGTCAATTCTTCCTCTGAGTCTGCAAGGGCTAAAGGCTGATATATTTTCCAAAAGGGAATTTCTCCCTGCAAGACCTTCTCAATTTTGTCCAAGAATGTTAGACACCCCAATTCACTATGCCTGCAAGTGCAATGGATCCGACATCTATCCGCCAACGCGAATTGCTCCAATGGCTTCTTCAGTCTCTTATTCAAATTTGCATGCAGCTGAGTGATGTTGATTTGCAAATGCTACTCCATTTTGACTTAGCTCTTGTTTGCCTTCAAAATTTTCTGATTTTTGAATTAAAGAGATCTCATATCTTACATTTCTTCCTGAATGTTCCTTTCTCAACTTCCAACTTTCAACTTTATAGCCTCAACATGTCAAGCCCTCCTTCTAGCGCCAGTTCTGTTGAAGTGTTTTTTATGCACTTTTCAACACAGGCAGTGCGTAGGTGTACTACCTCTCTTGAAAGACAATCTTCCACAATCAGATTACATAACACTATCCCAAGGTCTCTAATGTCAGGTCTTGACAGTGCTTGGAATATCTTAGTTGTTTGATGTGATTTGCTGGAATCACAAGGAAGTCTTATGGATGAGTTACAAAGCATGGAAGTTGGGTTTGCAAATTCAGTTTCAAAGTGCTGAAAGTGAATGAATAGTGGCTATCCACTCAAAACAGCAAGTTGAAACTCATCAAATTCATCTGATTTAGCTTCATGGTGATGCTTTGGATCCTACTCTAACCAAGGATTAAAAGAAACAACAAAATGAGAAGGGTTAAGAAAGCTATTCTAATCCTAAGCTATGAATGAACAGTAACAATGGTGGCTGTTAAAGTAGATAGGCTTCCTAAACTGAGTTTTTCTTAACCAAGAGAAACCTATAGCTACACAAAACCAATGCAATCTTCTAAGGACTGTAGATTTTCACATCACATACACACATCATGTACATGCAATTGAACTAAGTTGCAGCAATAAAGGAAAGAGGCTCAGACTAGCTTTGTAAAGTGATTCATCATTAATGAACCACAAAAAGCATGAGTTGGAAGTTCATCAAATACTAAAATAGCAAACACCATCACCACTCCCATTCAAGAAACTAACACTAAAACTAACATGGAAGGTGAACCATGCATACATAAAGAGCAACCTCAAAAGGAACACCCATAAATCATGCAATGTTGCTTTCTATTGCTGCAGAATGTCTTTACATCAATTCTCCAACCCCTACAAATGAGGGGCAAGCCCCCTATTTATATTTTTTCAAAGCCCAAATGAATGGCTAGGATTCAATTCGCAATGAATGGTCTAGATTTGATTTACAATAGGGTTTCACCAACCCTCCATTATCTAGCAATTTAAAATACATTCTTTGTCTTTTCCCTATTTTGTCATCTAGTGACAATCACTGTAGCAATTTTGTCATTTATCTGATTTCCCTTTTCACTGTAGCTAAAACTGCCTGAAAGTTGTCTTTTGCTTGATGTGCTTGCAGTGTTCTTCCTTTGATCAAACGAGTCCGTCGATGATTGGAATCAATGGATTGGTGGCCCCTAATTCAGGTAGAAAGCTCCTTAGAAATCATCATCATCTAGAAAAAGGTTAGAAAACTCCCTCAATGGGCCTCTTCGATAGACCTACGGAAGGCTTCTTGACTCCTGCAAACACGAAGTGTCATAAGTGCATTTATACATGAGTTAAGGAAAATGTCAGTCAAACTTACAAATTCCCTGTTAGATCTATCCATGTGTCATCAAAATATCTTGATATTCATATTTGGAGCTCATTTGGACCATAAACATTAATGCATGCTTCAAGGGTGCGAGCGTCAGAGGGCGGAAAGACGACAGAAGAAAGCTAGAAGGCAGACAACAGATAGAAGCCAAAACAGCCGGGAAGAAGGCAGGCTCTCGGATGTTCAAAACAGCCGGAAAGGAGGCGGGCTCCTGGATGTTCAAAATAGCCGGGAAGAAGATGAGCTCCCGGATGTTCAAAATAGCCAGGAAGGAGGCGAGCTCCCGGATGTTCAAAACAACCAAGAAGGAGGCAGGCTCCTGGATGTTCAAAACAACCAAGGAGGGACAGACTCCCAGAAATGGCCATGGAGGGCCCGGGTTCTGGAGGGCGGGAAGGAGATGGCTGCCGGAAGTTCAAAACGGCCAGGAAGGAATGAGCCACAGAAGCCCCACGGCCCTGAGAGGCCCGAGGGAGCTCTAGAAGGGCGGCCGTCGGATGTTTCAAATGGCGGCGAACAAAGCGGAGACCCTAAAGCGGCCATCGAGGGCTTGGCTGCGGAGGCGGGAAGGAAAACGCCCGGATGTTGTTCAAAAGCGGTGATGGAAGGTGGAACCCGAGAGAAGCCAGCCCACGGAGGGGCGAGCTCGAAGGCGGGGAAGGAAACCCAACGCGGATGTTCCAAAATGGCAGCCAGAGAGAAGGCGGAGCGGAAGCGGCCGCGAAGGGCTGAGCTCCGAAGGCGGGAAGGGCGGCAGCGAATCGTTGCGCTTGGCGATGGAGAGGCGAGGAACACCGAGAAGCGGAAATCAGCGGCGAAATCGAACCCCAAAAGAAATCTTGCGCTTTCCGAAACCGGATGTTCGTCAGATTTCGGAGGGAAAGTTCCAAAACCATCTAAACTTAACGGAACATTGACAAAACCTTGGCAGTTCATTTACGCACTTCAAACACATCCTAGATCCAAAAAAGGGTGACCCCAAAGTCAAAAACGAGGAAACGGGAGTGACGGGGGTCCACGGATGTTTCCAAACAGCCAAGGAGAAAGGGAATTTCAGAGAGAAAGTTCTGAAACCATCGAAACTTGATGGAACGTTGACGAAACCTTGGCAGTTCATTGAAACACCCCAAACACATCCCAAATCCACCAAAAAGTTGTCCCCAAAGCCAAAAATGTGGAAACTGGACCGACATGGGTCCACAGAAGTTTCTGAAACAATCAAAGCAAGACAAAAGGCAGAAAGGGGATGGGGGACTTTATTTCTCCGCATATTTGAATACCCCAAGTAGGTGAATTTGGGTAGGGGAATTTGATTGTTTGATGGCACATGACCAATTTGTGCTCACAAATGGGGCACACAAAACAAGACAGGAGCAAAGCAACCTGTCGGGAGCAAAAAAAAGGGGATCCCTGCCTACGGCGGGGCGTGTGTGCAAAACATGCACAACACATGCCTTTATCATTCATTAGTATTTTCCCAAAAATTGTCAACTATGGAGAAATGTAGACTAGAATACCAAATGGGCACCAAAAATAATGGATCATCCACTAGAGAAGATAAGTTAGTTATACACAACATTTTAAGAATAGTAAACCAAACTATCAACATGGTGACATCAATGAAAACATATAGATAACTTAAAAAAAATTTCCAACAATCTCCCCCTTTGTCATTGATGGCAACATGTAAACAAAATTCTCCTTCTTTCCTCCAAAACTTTTAACTTCCTCCATTAATTTCAACACTCTTCCCCTTTGACATCAATGGAAAAGGGTGCCAAAATCGAGTGTAAACATGGTGACATCAAAATTTCAAAATATTTCCAAACACTTCAAAAAATTCCAACAATCTATAACTTTTAAGCATACAAAAATTAAGTGAAGATTACATTCTTCACCTGGAACACCTTCTTATACCTTTCTTTGAGAACTAGATACAACTTCTTCTAGTTAAAAATAACATACTCCATTTTTTTGCATGTACTTTTCAATAATCCCAACAGAGTAAAAGTGGGTGACCAGTCTACAATAGAACATTGTTTCTCAACATCTTCTACATCAATAAGAATTCTAGAAAGATTCTCTAACCAGACTTTAGCAATTTCTTTAAGAATCCAAAAGGTATTTGTCACATCATCTCTCTGTCTTTGTGTAATGAATAGTTCATCATATAGTTCACCAAATCTTATCCTTTTCTTCCCTTATTTATCTTCAAATATATCAAAATTCTTTCCAATGTTATTCATCTCATCCTCAATCAGTTCAATTTTTCTTTTGAAATTATCCACAGTTGCAAGACACTGAAGATAATACTTGTAGAAATCTCCATAATCAATCTAGACAATCTCTGCATAACCTTTTTACTTCTCCTTTCAATCAAGATTCACATTTTTTGTCCTTCCAAACCTTCAACCAACATCCTTTCTTCAATAATCTCAATTAGATTTTTTGGCAAGAAATCAAAAAGAATAGATACTTCAATACCTTTCCGAAGTAGATAATCTACTAGAGCATCATCGATTTTTAGTTTTTCAATAGGTAAGGCAACATCCCATAGTTTAGCAATCTTCTTCATTTTTCTTCTTTCCTTTTACAATCAGAGAAAAGGTTTCCAAATTACTTGAATCAATCTTTGAATTCCCTTCAACACGCCTCAAGATTTCTTCAGAGTACCTTTTTAGGACTTCAGATGTGCAATTAACCAAAAAGAATCATGAATTTTTAGTTAACCTCTATTTATTTTTCCCACAGTGCATTAAATGTGGCAAACACAAAAAGATACTAAACACACACTTCACTTAGCACAGAAAAACCTAATTTAGTCCACAAATCCTTAGACCAACATATTTTTCTCTGGTTCCTTTTCCAACACCTCTAAATAGATATTCTTCATATTTCAACCATGTGTCAGCCTCTAACATGTCATTCATCCAAGGGGTTTTTATGATCTTCTAATAATACTCCCCCTAAGACCATGCTAGGCCTAAATTCTATTTAAGTCATTTGTACTTGATGAGGGTACAGACACATCAGGAGTCTCATATTTTTCTTCTTCCATACCTTATCCATTTCTTGCTTCATCTCTTCATATCAATCTTCTTTACTGGTTCACTCTTCTCTTCCAGAGCATACTTCTGTCCTATCTTATTCTTGCAAACTTTAGGGGTATGTGGAGGATCATGATGAGCCAAAAAATATGGATATGATGGGTATGTGTAGGGTATGTAGCTGATGACCATTTTTTAACCCAAAATTGATTAAATGAAAAGGGTTCTTAAAGGAGATTCTCAGCTTTCCACCAATATAAATTATGCTTTACTTTGAATTTAATAAATAACTATTATTCATTTTCAATTTGAAGTACAACTAAAGTCCTGATTGATAGGCTAATTGAAAATATCTATAGCTTTCAAACAGTATCACATTTTTTGAATCTGAAACATGTGTCACATTCTATGCATCAAACACTATAGGATTGAAAAAAGAAAAATTGAATTTCATGAAGTTTTCACCAAGTTATGGTGGTTAGACATATGAGTATTTATATTTTTTAAAAGTTGTAATAAAAAATTCATAATTAATTATTTACTTGGTAAAATATTGCAAAAAAATATGCATCACATCTGGAAATGAGTCCTCTACTTATATCTAAATTCTTATAAAAAATTATTATCATTTTATTGTGGTTATGGTGGTCAGACAGACACCTACTTCTTATTTTCCCCTAAAATTTAAGTACTACTACATTGAAATTTGAAATTTTCACCAAATAGATTTTTATTTTTTTAAATAAACCTAGTGGTTTAGAAACTACATTCAATTTGCTAAAAATTCTATTCTTACATATTTTTGAAATAAAATAGATAACTTATTCTAATTTTTACGTCAAGTTGCCTAACTCTGATTTTTCTATACTTTTTGCCACTTAAGGACCTGTTTTTTCCATGATGATCCTACACATACCCTTAGATACATGTCCAAGTTTATTGCAGTTATAACAGATCACACTTTTCTAGTTAGTATGTCCTACATTTTTCCTTGATCTACACTGATTTGCCCTATGTCAAAATGTATTGCAGGTATAGCAGTAGCCATTGAAGAATTGATTCATTCTACCTTCATTAAACATGTTCCTCACCATCCTTACTTGAGATCTATATTTTTTAGCATTATATCCAAATGTGTACCACATTCAAAGCATTTTTTGAAACGAGAACCAAAAAATTGGTTTATCCTACTCCTGCATTAAGTTTCTCTTTGACCATATTTGTTACATGAAAAAAAATAACCATCAAAAGAGGGGTACCTTTTTGCATTAGGATATCTCACAGGTGGTCTTCTTGCAAAATTCCATTTTTTTTCACATCTTTAGAACTTTAACGAATATCAACTCCTAAGCCACCTTTTCCTTTACATAGTTTTTTTCCTGCAAACAGTTATTCAAGTTTACTAGAGTTGGATCTGAACTTACTTTCATAGAGTTTAGCCTTCTCTAGTTCCACTCTTAGGTTTACTATCTCCTGCTCAAGTCTAGAACATTCATTTGACTTGTTTTGCACCATTTTTTTTATACATTCTTCAATCCTTTTATTTTCTTCTACCATCACTTTTAGTCCAACTATTTCTTGTTTCAGTTGTTCACTTACTTCTCTATCTCTTTCCTTAAATTTCTTCAACTGTTCCTTCAGTTTTTCAACACATTCATTTGCTTCATCAAGATTATCTTTCAAATCTCTATTTTCTCTTTTAACTTTATCATTATCTTCAAGAGCAGTCTGAAGCTCTCCTTTATCATCCATTCAACCAACCTTCAGGATGCTCCTCAAGTAGTTAAGCTCCACACAAGGAACCAAGGATTTGATATCAATTGTTAAGCAGGCGTAGGACAACTAAGAGGGGGGTGAATTAGTTGTCACAAAAATTCAAACTTAAAACTTTATCACTTATACAATATTCAACCTCACTATTTTTTTATTAAATATAAGCATGAAACATAAATAATAGAAAGTAAATCAACACAATGAACACCATATTTTTAAGTGGAAAACCCAATAAGGGAAAAACCATAGTGAGGGTTAACTCACGCTATATAGTATTTTCAAAAGAGGCTCACTCCCAAAAGAAGGACTCACTATCCAAGTACAAAGGTTCACTTCTTACAAAAAGAAAACAATGTCCAACAAGGAGGCTCATTGTCTACACATGATTATACAAAAATAGAATAAGGCTTTACAACACAAAAATGAACTGGAAAGATGCACCTATCATGTGCTCATAATGACTGCCTTTCTAATTACACCTTCACACTCAGTACTTTCTCAATATTTCTTTTGTCTCTTTTCTATTGTCCACACAAACTTACTTCTCTTCACTCTCACTCACAAAAAACTATTCATCATATACTTATATATATATATATGTGATCTCCATCACAAGCACCAATTAGGTCACCCTAAATAGATGATATTCATTATAAAAGATATCAAATGTCAGTTCAAAAAAATATTTTCAAAATGAAATTTAACTATTAGCACGCTACATTATGTCGGCTCAAACCAAGAAATAGATCACACATAAGTTTTCATATCAAAATTATCTTAACAAGCCAGCTAGAAATAGTCTTCAATGTAACCACCAGAATAATGTCACTTCATCGTATGAGCAGGAGGGCACAAAATATCCTAATCATGCATGCCTTTATCATTCATTAGTAGTTTCCCAAAAACACAACCAAAAATTATCAACTATGGATCAGCACATACACATCAGTTTAAGATTACTAGAATACTGGAAGGGCACCAAAAATACCGGATCAGCCACCAGAGAAGATAATTTAGTTATACACATCGGTTTAAGAGTACTGAACCAAACTACCAACATGGTGACATTAATGACAACATATAGATAACTTACTCATTTCTCCAACACTTTTAGCTCTCTACATTCTCCTAAAGAGTGTATTTTGATAATGTTTCTCTAAAATTAGAGTGGGAGGTATGGTCTGATTGAATCCACTTTGAAACAAGACCCTATCAAGCTATAATTTCTACATAATAATCATATAGAAACTTATAAAATATCTAGATCACCTAATGTATCCCAACTATAATCAATCACCTACATACATAACCAACTTAGGATATAATCTCCATTTTTTCTAAGTTGGAACCAACCAATTAAAAACTCACCACTAATAATTAAAGATATAACTATCTCCATCTAATTTTTATTGTATCTAAACATAATCCTAGTTTTGTGCTTATTGTTGTTGCTACTAATTAAAGACTTATAGATTGATGGATATATAGATCCTTCAATGCTTAGGTTTATAAAGGAGAGGTTGTCCTAATGTACCTATGTTTGTTGTATCAATAAATTAGTGCAAATAATAATCTATATGAGCCAATATGCATTAACACCATATAAGTCATCATTGACACTGCTTTATCTCACAAGATATTCAAATAAATTTACAAGAAACACATGACTCAAAGTTTCCATTCACTAAGATGAAAACACTACCAATCAAAAGTAACCATTTCCATAATTTCCATGTGTGTTAGGATTAACCATGTGACATTAGCCTTGCAAATCTTACCCATCATTTTCCTTGCACATTTGCAACCTAGTTTTTATATTTATGAGCTCTCTTTGTTTCTTACTTGGCTCTTTTACCAAATTTTTCCATGACTTGGCTTGTTTTAATTTTTCCATTGATTTATTTTCTTTGACCTCCATGTTTGCTATTTCTTAATAAAAAATTATGATATGTGGAATACCTCTTTATTCCTCCATTTTTACTATGTTCCCACCTTTGGCATGGCTTAGATCATGTTTCAGTGCCAAAATCACCTACTATCTTATTTTCATGTTATTTTACAATTTGTTTAATTTATCTTTAAATATCTTATTTTTTACATTTGTTTAACTGATCTTTAAGTATCTTATTTTCCTATGGTATCTTCATGTTGGATTAGAGAGAGAAAAACTTGTCAATTGTTAGGAAATAGGAGTTTTCCTAGGTCAAATCCCATTTATATAATTAAACCTTGTGATGAAACAATGAAACATGAAATACAAAACATGAAAAATAGTACCTTGAGTGATGTCTTGAGATATAAATCAGCAATCTAACATGAAGTGGCCATGTAGAATGTAGATCTTGATCTTTAATTGGATATGAAGTAATGCTTGCAAATGGATCTTCAATGCTACATCACAACACTAACTCAACAACATGCTTGATGCATTATTATGTTGACATGATAATGGATCTTGAATTGATACAACAAATGATGAAGAATTTTTCCATTGAATGCCTTAGAAATTGTCTTGTAAACTCTCTTGATGCTCTTGTGAAGTCTTGGAATGCTTAACTTTTGTTTTCTTAGGTTGATATTGGAGTCACAAAAAAAGTAACCCTTCTACTTTTTCTGATTTTTTTGAGTGACCCTCGTGATTTTGGCTTAATGTTTCCTTGATTTAATGTTGTAATGTGGATAACACATTCACATTAGGTCTTAGGCCCTTGTGAAGTAATAAACCTTATTGGTTCCTTACAAAAGTGTTGTGAAGTGTTATAACACACTTTGACACTTTTCTAGGGATTTATCAATTAACTAAGCTTAATAAACCTTTTTTTAATCAAAATCAACCTTAATCTTGCCTTATTTGGAGTGTTGTAAATTTTTGTAACACACTTTCACATTTTCTATGCTTGTCATTAATAATTGGACTTATTCTACATCCACAAGCCTCATTTGTTGCATCTTTTCAAGGATAATCCTAACACCAATCAGTAACCAATCATAATTCATGTGTTCCTAGCTTATGTGGCCCAGATTTATTGTCTAAGACTCATTCACCACCTTGGGAGAATGAGTCCCACCTAGGTCTTTTTTGCCCCAATGCAGGTTTCACACATTTCTAGGAACTTTTCATTTTTGGTCCCATACATTATGTATGGTGGGACTCATTCACCACCTTGTGTGAATGAGTCCCATGTGGAAAAAATTTAAATTTAATTAAAATTTTTGGTTGGATTTTTTTCTCCTAAGTCTGATGTCATCTTGTAGTGTTGTAATTTTAGGAATTCTTGCATAATCAAGTATAAATACAAGGTTCTCTCACTCATATTCAACACCTAGAATTCAAGAGAGTTCACAAGGGCATTTGAGAATTCACAAGAGTATTCAAAGGAATTCAAAGGTAGATTATCAAGCATTTTAGAGCATCTTTCAAGTGCCAATCATCATGTCAAAGATTGCATTCAACATGTTTTTTATTGTGCTAACAATTGTGTTGTAGGGTTTATGATTCGAGCAAGTGTTTCAAGCAAGATCAACTACATTCAAGCAAGATTCAAGAACCACATCCATTGCAACCATTTCAAGCACATTTGCAACACCATATTACTAGGGTTTGGTGAGTTGCAACATTATTATTTGTTCATTCATCATTCTCCATTCATGTTTACTTTCATTTCAAGGTTTAACTACCAACAAGGGGTTTGACCAAGGAAAACCCCTATACACTAAACCCATAATAGTTTTCCCTCTTCTAGTGTGTGATTTGCAAGGCTAGGCTGCATATTTTCCAAGAAGCAAAGTTGGAGAAAAGTTGTCAAGTCGTTAAAATCCCTAAATTTTTCATCAAGCCTTAGAGAAGCTTGGAGATGATCTATAGGTCGAAATTTATAGTTTCGGATTGAGAAACCAATCAAAAAGAGTAGAATGGACTAAGAGGAAAAAAATCTAGTTCAAAACTTCTAGAATAGTATAAGTGGACTGATTCTCCACTATTGGTAAATGAGTCCCAATGTACAGGCCTGATAGATATTTTTACAGATCTACACACCCTTTTGGTTGAAGCCTATATTTGCACATTTTTTTAGAAACTATATGGATTCACGCAACCTAAAAAATGAGTCCTACTCTATAGTGACAACAAATTTTCCAAAATTTTAGACCTCCATTCTATCTTCTTTAGTCTCCTAGGTGCACACTTTCTATTTCATAGCTTTTTGTTACATTTTGTTCATATTTCTAGGTCATTTAGAGTTAGTTTGCATTGAAATAGGGTTTTGTTTTACATCTTGCATTGCATTGTACTTTCCAGGTCCCAAATTGGTGGTGAACCCCTTATTAAATCATATTCAATTCCTAGACAACCCTATTGCAAGATTTCAGTCTCCTTTGCATTGAGATCTCTATGGTTATCCTTGGGTGGAATCTCTTGGAAAGTGGGTGTGAATACATCATTCATTCTACCTCTTAATTTTCCATAGGTTCCATCTCAAGGTGAACCTGCATTTAGGACATCACAATTTTGATTTGGAGTGCATTTTCATCCTAGATTTAGCATGCATTAATATTGCATTCTATGGTTTCAAATTTGCATTAGTGAAAAGCTCATTTAGCTTGCATTTTACCACTTAAAACCATTAAAAATTAATCAAATTCTGCATTTTCATCTCATACATAGCTCGTAAAACATAAAAAGCATAAAATTCAATTTAAAAATTCTAAATTTTTTCTAAAAAGTCAGTACCTAGAGTCATTCGCTACCTTAGGTGAATTAGTACCTTTGCATATTTTGCACTGCATTTCTGGCATTTAAACTTTATTTTCTTTAAGTTTCTATTTTTTGTTGTTACCTTTCTATTTCAGCTTGTAGAATTTTTGTTTCATTCAATTCATTGCATTTACCTTAAATTAATTCACCTTGTGCTCTGCTAAAAATCAAAATTGCATTTACAACATTGTTGCATAGTTTGGAATCTGAAATTTGCATCATGGATTTGTGCTTTAGCAAGTTTTGGATGTCATTAAAGTCCTTAGTGGATGTGTCAACCTATGCCTTTTGAAATGACCCTAACGAAATTGAACTCATTCATTCTCACTCAAATCCTAATGTATGTCCTCCTTGTGATGTTGACATCATTGGAGAAGATGATGACAACATGAATAAGTTCCTAAAATTGTCTTAATAACCTTGAAGCTAACACATCCTTCTATCCATCCATGAACCAACCAAATCCTCCCACCATACCACCTCTTGAGATGTTTGGTTACTTACATCTTGAAACAAAATTTGAACCTAAGTTCCCTACAATAGGTGAACCTAGTTCCTCTAGACAAGCAAACACTCAGCCATTTTATGATAGCAAAGTAAGAAATACTACCATAAATCTTGAAGGAACATACGAAAAAGGCTTCACAATCTTGAGCCAACAAGGATGTGATACAACAAGTGAACATGAAATTCACAAAATCCTAGAGCAAATACCAACTAATGAAAACACAAAGTTATTAGGCTATTAAGATCCCTATCATAACATAAATTCCCTTTTAGAATATCTAAGGCTTCGATGTGATGGTACAGTGATCTTTGATTCCCCTCCTAATATGAATGTCCTTCCTAAATAACAACCAATAACTAATAACAATGAAAAGGATGATAGGATCACTTTAGGTCCTCCTCAACATTCAACTAGAGAATTTGGTGAATCTAGAAAATGCAAAAGACATTACAAATTACAAAAGTTACAACCTCCTTGTCCACCATCCGAAAGTGAAAGAAAAATACAATTAATTTTGAACAAGGAACTAATAACATTACCACCTATGAATAGATTAGTTCTCTATCCTAAAGATGCAAAAGTCCCACATTGTGCATATCATTGAGTTATCAGACACAGTAACAATGAATGTAGTGCATTCTAGTTACTATTGAAAATATTTCACTTTGATGGCAATGATTTCCATCGTGTGATTTCCTAGCTTAATATTGTTTCACCCCTTGTCATGTAATCATTATAGAATATTCTATTCTCACTATTACATGACCTTTCCCATCACCTACCCCAGCTCATTCTTGTCTCACAATCAGTGGGGGCAAGAAATTGATAGCCTTATCCTTGTAATGCATTTTTCATTGTCCCTTAGGTTTGTTATTCACCTTCCGCTTATATAGACTGAGATTGGGAGGTGAATGACTTTATCATAGGTTGACTCACATTTTCCTTACCATCCTTTTTATTTATTTCTTTTTCATTTTATTTTTTGTGATTACATGCGTGTAATGTGATCCCCCGTAATGTTTTGTTTGATGTTCTCTCTCTCTCTTTGTGACATTCCTCTATGTCATACATCTCTTTTTACTTCTCATTTTTTCTTGTGTTTTCCTTTTGGGGATGATGCAAGGTGTCGAGACACCCTACGTTTCTTCCATGTTGGCCCAAAAGGCTTTCTTATTCTTTTCCTTTTCATTTTCTCTTTTTCATTTCTCTTATGCTTTCCTTTTGGGGATGATGCAAGGCATCAAGACAACCTATGTCTCTTCCATGTTGACCCAAAAGGTTTTTCTTTGTTTTCACTCTCTTTGTGTCATTCTTCTAGTTCTATGTGTATTTGGGGGATGATAACAGTTCTGAGCTCTCTAAAATCATTGTAGCAAAGAACTTACTAACCCCAAATCCATAGATCGCTTATGTGTTTGGCGTTTTCATTTTGGGGGAAATCCCTCCCTTTTCTTTTTATCTTGCATGACACAACTTTAGTTGGAAACATATGACTTGGAATGGGGCTTTCCAAGTTAGCTCTTATTTCTTCTTTCTTGTTTGCATTTTTAATTTCTACTTTAAAGTAATTTCTCATAGTATGGATTTTAGCAATTCCTTTAATGTGGAGGCATACATTGGTATTATTATTTTACATTTATCCTTTTTCTTGGTTCTTAGTGCAGCCTTCTTACTTCATATGATGTGTATTTCACTTTGTAGATGACATTGGGTGTCATTTCCTTCAGGAGCACGATCTCTCTTCGCATATTATATTCCCCTTAGTTTCTTGATGCAACACATTGCATCCCCTAAGTTGTGAATTTATTATTCTTTGATTGGTCCTCTCTTGGAGACATTAGGCACAATGTTCCCTATGTTAAAGACCTTGCATGAACTAAGAAAGACTCCTTTGGACATTATTTTCATGTTGCATTTTGCATTTATTATTATAGGGCCTTCTTGAATAACACTACTTGCATGCCTGTAGAGCCATCCTGTTTGTTCATGAGCTCCAAGTATACAAATTTTTTCTTTCCTCATGAAGCTTGAAAATCCATTTTGTGTGGTGCATTATTAAATTTATCAGGAGATACAACTTTTGTATGGTTTGAGTGGGAAGCCTAATTTGAGGCATGACTTTCCCAATAGCCACTTGTGTGTGTGAGCGCATACTAGCCATGAGTGAATGTTTCTCACCTTTTAGAACTTCTTACCTAGTGGATAGCCAAGATTTCTGTCACCTCAAAGTGAGTATGCATTTTTCAAAAAAATAGCCTAGATTTGATCCACATCATGATGGAAAAATGGTCAAAGCTTGATCTGATTCTTTTTGTTTCACCTTTTTCTCTTTTTCATCATTGGCAATGTATGCTTGGGCCTTGTCATTGTTCTTTATATCATTTTTATGTGTTTTCCATTGTGCCTATGTTGGTTTGTCATGGGATCTTGATCTTGGGGGCTTGATCACCCCTATTGATCATCGTTGTCTCATTTTATTGGCATTGGTATATTTGAACCCCTCTTCATGTGGGATTGTCTACTTTAGTGTGAGTTTGAAGCAAGTTCATCCTCTCACTAAAGTGGGGGCTAGATGGAGTAGCCAAAAAAGTAAGCCTTCTACATTTTCTGACTTGTTCGGGCCCTCCTTGTGATTCTGGCTTAATGTTGCCTTGATTTAATGTTGTAATGTGTATAATACATTCACATGTTAGGTATTACAATGTTGTGAACTAATAATTCTTAATGGTTCCTTGCAAAAGTGTTGTGAAGTGTTGTAACACACTTTGACACTTTTCTATGGTGTTATCAATTAACTAAGCTTAATAAACCTATTTTTAACCAAAATAATCATTAACCTTGCCTTATTTAGATAGGTGTAAAGTGTTGTAACACAATTTCACATTTCTCTGGGCTTGTCATTAACAATTACCTACTTTCTTATCATTTAATTGGCCCTATTTTGCATCCATATGTCTCATTTGTTACATATTTTTTAGGATAATACTAACACCAATCAGTAACCAATCATAATTTATGAGTTCCTAGCTTGTGTGGCCCAGATTTAGTGTCAGTGACTCATTCACCACCTTGGGCGAATGAGTCATGTGTGTGATCAAAATTAAAATTTAATTCAAATTTCTAGTAGGATATTATTCTCGTAGATCTAATGTCAACTTGTAGTGTTATAATTTTGGTATTTCCTGCATACTCAATTATAAATACAATGTTCTTTCACTCATATTCAACACCTAACATCCAAGAGAGCTCACAAGAGCATTTTAACATTTATAAGAGCATTCAAAGGAATTCAAGGGTAGATTATCAAGCATTTTAGAGCATCTTTCAAGTGCCAATCATCATGTCAAAGAATGCATTCATCATGTTCATTATTGTGCTAAGAATTGTGGTGTAGGGTTTATGATTCAAGCAAGTGTTCCCAGTAAGATCAACTCCATTCAAGCAAGATTCAAGAACCACATCCATTGCAACCATTTCAAGAACATTTGTAACATCTTATTGCTAGGGTTTGGTGAGTTGCAACATTATTATGTGTTCATTCATCACTCTCAATTCGTTTTTTCTTTCATTTCAAGGTTTAATTACCAACAAGAGGTTTTACCAAAGAAAACCCCTATTCACTAAGCCCACAACATTTTTCCCTCTTCTTGTGTGTGATTTACAGGGCTAGGTTGCAGATTTTCCAAGAAGCAAAGTTGGAGAAAAAATTTCAAGTCATCAAAATCCCTAAAGTTATCATCAATCCTTGGAGAAGCTTGGAGAAGGTCTACAGGTGGTAATTTGTAGTTTTGGATCCGAAAACCAGTCAAAAAGTATATAATAGACCAAGAGGAATAAAATCTACTTTAGAACCTCTAGAAAAGAAAAAATTGGATTTATTCATCAGTATTAGCAAATGAGTACCACTATACAGGCCTAAAAGAGATTTTTATAGATCACGATACCCTTTTTGTCGAAACTTGTATTTGCACATTTTTCTAGAAACTAGACTAATTCACCCAGCCTGGTGAATGAATCCTAGTCAACAGTGACAACAATTTTTCCAAAATTCCAGACCTCCATTCTACCTTCTTCAGTCTCCCAAGTGCACACTTTCAATTTCATATCTTTCTATTACATTTTTTTCATATTTCTAGGTCATTCATAGTTAGTTTGCATTGAACTAGAGTTTTTTTTTACATCTTGCATTGCATTATATTTTCCAATTCTAAACTTGGTGGTGAACCCCTTATTAGATCATATTCAATCCCTAGGACATCCCTATTGCAATATTTCAATCTCCATTGCATTGAGATATCTAGGGTTATCCTTGGGTGGAATCTCTTGGAAAGTGGGTGTGAATGCATCATTCATTCCCCCTCTTAATTTTCCACAGGTTCCAGACATCATGAAGGCTTAGTGAAATAATGATTTGAAACCTTGTTTATATAGGTATTCCATCTTACTATTTATTAGATCCCAAATACTAACATACATGAAATTTCAATCTAAAACCCTAATTTCCCACTCAAAACCATAAAAAGGGGCCAAATGGGACACACACGCCACTTGTGGTGTATAGGTCTTGTAGTATAAAAAAATGGTGTCTCTAACATTTTCACACTTCTTTGGGCCCTCCTTATAAAATTAAGCTTAATTATGCCTTGACTTAGTGTTGTAATGTGTTTAACACACTCACATTAGGTCTTGGGCCCTTGTGAACTAACTAAACCTAAACATACTTTATTTAGATTATTGTAAAGAGTTGTAACACACTTACACACTTTTCTAGGGTTTTATTAAATAATTGGGCTTCTTTATGCTTTAATTGGACTTATTTTGCATCCACAAGCCTTAATTAATGCATCTTTTTAGGAATAATCTTGACATAAACCAACATCCAATCATAATTTAGGTTTTTTTAGGTTGTTTGGCCTAGATTTATTGATCTAGGACTCATACGCCACCTTGGGTGTATAAGTCTCACCTAGAGTTTTGGGCCCCAATCCTTACTTCACATCATTCTAAGAATTTTTGAAAATGTGTCCCATAATTATTCCTAATGGGACTCACATGCCACTTTTTTCATATGAGTCCCATCTAGCCCAACATTAAGTTTAATTCAAATTCTTGATTGGATTTTAGTCTCCTAGATCTGATGTTGGCTTGTAGTATTGTAATTTTGGGAAATTCAGCATAAACAAGTATAAATACATGTTTCTTTCACTCATTTTAACCTAAGCATTCATGAGATCACCTAGAAATTTGACTGAGCATATTATAGAAAATTGGATTTCAGAAGAGCATTCAAGATTCTTCAAGAGATGATTATCAAGTGATTTCGAGCATGATTCAAGTATCAAGCATCATGTCAAAGTCATCATGCATCATGTTTTTTTTTTAGCTAACATTTTTGATGTGGAGTTTTATGATTCAAGCAAGCATTCAAGTTAAGATTTACAACATTTAAGTAAGAGTCAAGATATACATCCATTATAGCATTCAAGTCAAGATTTACAACATTCAAGTAAGAGTCAATATATTATAACAACTTCATACATGTTTGCAACACTTTATTGCCAGGGTTTGGTGAGTTACAACATTATATTTTGTTCAATCATCATTCTCCTTTCCTATTGCATTTTATTTCAAGGTTTGATTACCAAAATGGGGCTTGACCAAGGAAAACCCCTTTCTACTAACAAAACAACATTTTTCCCTCCCTTTAGTGTGTGATTTATAGATATAGGTTGAAGACATATTGAAGAGAAAGTTTGGAGAAAGTTGTCAAGTATTCAAAGTTGTCAAAGTTGTCACCTTGCAATTGAGATTGTTGAAAGGAATCTAGAGGTTGCAAATCAGAGATTCGGACCTGATAATGAAGTGGAAAGAACATAGCAGACATTGAAGAGGATAATCAAACTTCAAATTTCTAGAAAACACTAACTAGACAGATATGCCACTTCAGGTGTATGAGTCCCAACATAGGAAAATTTATAAATTTTAGGAGTTTCAATCATCTCTCTGCCAGATTTCTATTCCTACCTAGAAACCCTAATTAGTGACTAAATTTCCCATATTGGCATATGAGTTCCAATGAGCATTAAATTCAGTTTTTTCAGCATTTCAATTCTTCATTCAGGCCTCTACAAATTTATAGGTGCAGACCCTTGATCCCCCCACTTTCTATTATGATTTACTTACATTTCTAGGTCATTTAATTAGGTCTTGCATATCATTAAATTTCATTATTAGGTCGTGTATTTTATTGATCTTTCCAAGGTCTGTCTTGGTGGTGAACCCCTCTTTAGTTTATAATCATACCATAGGACAACCCTATTGCAATATCTCTTTCTCCTTTTCACACTTTAGGTTGAAATATCTAGGGTTTTCCTTGAAGGAGAGAGTGAAGAAGATTATTATTCTATCTCCAAAGCATAGAACGAAAAAATTCAACCTTTCATTTTGGTGAACCTACATTTAGAACATTTGAATTCTAATTTGGAGTGCATTATCATCCTAGATGTTACTTGCATTAACTTTGCATTAGAGTTTTCACTCATTAAGTGGAATTCTAGGGTTCCTAACTATTATATTAGTGAAAGTGCATATAGGTTGCATTTTTTACATCTCACATCATTAAAAATATCTAAAATCTACATTTGCATTTATTCTATAGATCATACAAACTAAAAAGCAAAAAAATCACTTAAAATCTTTTGAAATTCTTGAAAAAAAACCCCTACTAGGACTCATACGCCCCTCTAGGTGATTTAGTCCCAGTATAGATTTTAAACTACATTTTCCAAAATTCAAAATTTTTTTTGTGTGCTTCTATTTACTATTGATAATTTTTTTTTTTAGTTTACATAATTTATATTATATTCATTTCATTGCATTTATCTTAAATTGCATTTGCATCCATTTTCCATTTAGCAGATCCCTTGCATGAGGTTTTCTACTTGGTGTCCTATTGCTAATAGTATAGTGAGATAAAGTTTGAGACTCATGCCATCTTGTGATAGTAGAATCATCGTGTATCTTAGGTTATCTAGCTCTTTCACTACTAGTGTTCACACTAGTTCTCTAGGTATGGACCATACCCTTAACAACTCTTTGCTTTCAAGTAGTGTGACACATATTAAAACATTGGTTTCTAGTGTTCCGCAAGAAAACATAATCCAAATTCATGAAGATCTAGCAAACCTACAAAATTAAATAAGTACTGAAAAAATTTCAACCATTGCTATCCCTACCATAGATAACATCCATTGCATGCTTCAAAGTGAAGACATATTTGACCTTGTGTGTAACATAGTTCAAATCTTTGGAAAACACTTTACCTCAAACACTAGTTTTCCTTTACCTATGAACAATGTCACAAGCCAAGGATGAATTAAAAATCCTCCTCCCACAACAATTGCCTCTATTCCTACCTATACCAACCCTCAAATTACAATAAAATTCAATCTAGACTAGTAATGTGATCCCTCCCTTAGGTATTTCTGCAAGCATCCTTAGTATGTTTGTGGCATTGCATGTCATATCTCCTAACACTTTACCATCTATAAGAATTCCATTAATTTTTCTTCAAAAACATACAAACCTCCACCATATTCACCTCCATCTCACAATACAAGCAATGACCCTCTCATAGACCAATTTTTCCAAACCATTTCAACAGTTCAAAAATAAGTTTCCACTATCACCCAAAATCAAAATGGGCCACCCACATATTATGTCAAAAGTAATCCCTTTCCCATTGAGATATTGTGAACATCGATGCCACAAGGTGTAGAGGTGCCAAGATTCAAGAAATTTGGGTGGAAAGGGGATCCTTCTAACCATGTTTCCACTTGCACAGATTTATGCAGTGACTTTATTCTTGATGAAAAATTGTTGGCTAAACCTTTCCCTAGATCCTTGAAGGATACTACCTTAGAATGGTTTTATTCATTACAAAACAACTCAATTTGTTCATTCAATGAACTTTTTGACACATTTATCAACCATTTGCAAGTGCATATGACTCCTAATATGACCTTGGACAATTTGATGTAATGTAAGAAAAAATAAGAAAATATTATTGACTTTATTTCACACTATCAATATCTTTATTCCCAAATTGATGTAAAGGTTCATGATCCTCACC
>VDFB02047230.1:199219216-199241332 GCA_007258455.2 Sequoia sempervirens | reverse complement strand
TCACACCTTTTTCTACCACTAAGGAACCCTTTGTGACCTTCCAATTTTTATCACTAAATGTAACAACACAACCTTCATCATCTAGTTGCCCTGCTGAAATTAAATTTCTGCTTAACTTTGGAACATTCCTTACCTCATGTAGTAGCTAATGATTCCCATTCTGCAACTTAATCTTGATTCTTCCCTTTCCAACAATCTGATAGGGTTCGTTATCTCCTAAATAAACTAGCCCAAAATCCCCATTGACATAATCAAGAAAATAACTTCTATGTGGCATAGTATGAAATGAAGCCCCTGAATCTAACACCCAAGAATCATCAACATTCTAAAGGGAAAGAATCAAAGCATCCTCATCATATTTTTTACTTACCACATTTTCCTCTTTACTTCCTTCCTTTTTATCTCCTTTATTTTTTCGAGACCCTCAACAATCTTTTCTTTAAATGACCCCGGCTTACCACAGTAGCAAATAACAATCCTCTTGTCTCTAGATTGGGACATTTTTTCCTTTGATTTTCCTTGTGACTTCCCATGATTTTTAGAATTGTTTCCCCTCTCTCTCCTTTGTCCCGCCACTTCTGCCTTTCTCGCCAGATTCAAAACATCGCCAATGTGGATGTTCCACCAAGCTTTTCCTCTCTATGACTTTCCTCACTCAAAATAAATAACACCAACAAATATCATCAAATTTCAATGTATTCAAATCAAAAATAGAATTGGCACAACCACAATAAGCTATTCCAACTTTTAGAAAAGAAAATAGAATCAAAAAGAGCCTTAAATTCTTCATCAAAGTTTACTTTTATAGAAGCTAATTGACTGGTGCCCATATTAAACTCATTTAAATGATCAAGAATCAATTCCACCTTCTACCATTTTCATATTAAATAAATGTCGTATGAAATACCTTATCTCAAGTGGAAGGATTTTCATATAACTGCCAGGGTTTCCATCAACTCTGAGTTGTCTTTGCTATTGTAATATTCAACACCACTAATCGTACAGGGCATAAGTGAATATCAAGAAAGAGACTTTCTATCCAAACCTCCCAGTCCCATTAGACACATCGCGGATTTTCCTGTTTTCCTCCAATGGCTGCCATAAATCCTTCTGATAGAGGTAGTCCTCCATCTACATCTTCCATAACTGATAGTTCTGCCCATTAAACTTCTCAACCTTCTTACCCTCATCTGCCATTACTCCCACTCAACTGTGAGACGTTCCTATAGATGATAATTGAAACACAACCTGCTATGATACCACTTGTTAGGGTTAGAAAGGCATATATCTACCACCAAATATATATTTAATTAATAAACAAAGAAACCAAAACACACCGAACAAATTATAACATAGAGAATTTTAACGCGGGTTCACTCCACCGATTACATCCACCAAACCGCGAAGCCATCCAATGATTTTATTATCCAGTTGAAAAACTCTATTACAATCTTGTGAATAATCATGTTTTTCATCATCCTGTAACCCCCATCTAAACACCCTTTTAACAAGCTTAGAAGCTTCCAGATTAGGGTTCTACAAAATCATTTTTTTTTTCTTTTTTCATTGATTTTTTTTGAGGTGTACAGTATAGCATGATCAGTCACCACATACCAACAAGGATGAGATCAAAAGATGGAGGGGTTTTCCAAGTGCATATTTCCTCTTTATGAAGGAAAAGACTCCCATTGATGGAGGTAGGTACACTTCACACCTCCTGGGCACCCAAAAGCTACAAGTTGAAACTCCTATATAGTTTGGAGAGGAAGTATGTGTGGTATGTTACCATTTCTCCTTTGGAGAATCTTGGTGCATATTGGAGAGAAGATGAAAGGTGTCCTCCCTTTTAGGATATGGTCCTAAAGATAGCATGGCTTGGAGAGTAAAGGGTGGTAAAAGATTTTAATTCCCTCATCTAAGCATAAAGATAAGTTTCCTCTTCCCATCATCCTTTTGTTTATTTGTTGTAAGATATTGGCATATTTGTATGGAAATTTTTTGAATATGGTGAGTGGAGAACATATTTGCATGTAATTAGATATTATGCTATTTTTATCCCTTTGTAAAGTCTGAGAAGACTCCATTCATCATTTTGGAGTTAATAGTTCTTGCTTGGGGTATGGCTAGAGCTCATGAGGCTTCATGATCCCATTGTGATTGGGTGGAGAGGAAGTTGAAGTTCATTTGCATCTAAATAATTATTTTCTTCAATAACATTTGGAATATTGCAAGTTTGGAAAGATAGGGTTCACATTCATTCAATAAAATAATGGAAAGAGAAAGGTTTATTTCATTTGGGTATTTGGAAAAATATGATATTGTGCATAATGATTATGATAGATCTTGTACTTAAACCATAAAGAATAAGATATATGATGTTCTTAGTTACAAAAAGAATATAAAAGACTTATGCTAAATATGATGGGTTTTGATGGGATCATATTTTAAGTTTAATAGGTGAAAAGAACATTTTATCATCCTTGCTATTAAGATGATTATGGATGTTTTAGAATCCCTAATATTGGAAAGGTAAATATAATTTTTTTTTTCTAGAAATCCATCTTTGCAATTAAATCATTCTTAGTTTCTTGCATAATAAAGTAGGCAGGAGGTTCATATCTACACCAATGACTAATAATACAGATAAAAATACTTTTTATCATAGTTTATATGGTGTTCAAATCACCCCCTTTAAACACTTTCCTTCCCCATTGAATCATTAGAAACATTATAAAGGATAAGGTTGCACAATCCCAGTGCAATGGTGGTTCAATGTCATAAATTGTTAGATAGGAGAAATATTGTAATATATTAATTCCCAACCATAATATATATATATTAATGATCAACCATGATCACAGTCTATGTACACCAATCTCTATGTAAGGTGGCCAATGGATAAAGCCTATGGCATGTACCTCTTTCTAATTGGAAGATAAATAAAAGGTAAAGAAAAAGAAAAAGAATGCTTGCCAATTATTTTGATTTTTGTAGTAAATTTAAAATTGAAATCCAAAATCAGTAATGTAGAGAGTACCCTAAGAGAATAGTATGGATCCCTTGACAAAAGGAAACTTCATAATGTTCTATGGACAAATAAGTGTAGAAAATAAAGAAACATAGGAGAAAACACCTAGGAAAAATACAATAAATTGTTAAGTATTGTTAGTTTATTCTACTCTAGTTAGGCTAACTTATTCCTAGTTAGGTGTTGGAGTTGATACTTGACTCATTCCCTATGAGGTGTCAAGGTTGTTGAGGTGACTTGAGAGGTGCCCAATCCCTCTCAACACCTCTCCCTTGCATAGAGGAGAGCAACTCACCACCACTATAGGATGAGGATTCCTCTCTTCAATCCATGGCATGTGATTTCCTATTCTTGTGGGATGAGTTTTCTCATCCTCATCCTTTATAATGAGGGTTTGAGCTCATTATTAATGCTCAACTGAATACAATCTTATGCATTGTTCACTTGTTCTTGTCATTTCATCTCCTAAATCTTCTTAATTCTATTATGGTATCAGAGCTATAGGTGGGGATACTAGAAAGCCATAGTTGAACAAATTTGTGTATTTAGTTTGATTCCATTACTGTCTTGCTATTAATGTAGGATGGGTTTGAGAGGGACCGACATAAATATCTTGTGCCCACTACAGACTAGCATTTTTGAAGCACAAATAGTTATTGGTACATCTGCAATTTGATTGCAGCTTCGACTTTCCTTAGGAGGCACGATTCAGGGGAATTTTTTTTTTTTTTAAGGCACACAATTGGAAATTCTAAGCTTGTTGCTAGTCATTTTTTTTTTCATGAGGAATTCATAGGTAGCTGGAATAGATCCAAGTTAGTTTTCTTAGCAAAAAATCCCAGACTATGTTTGTTTGATTAGTGACAAAGCCCAAATCTAAGCATAAATGTGGGGTTAGCAAGAATCACTCCTAGAGTATCCTCTTTGCTCATTGTTCTTTGACCATGGGAAGATCAGGAAAGTCATGACCCATTCTCTCATTTGGACACTGCCCCACATAGCCTTCTACTCATTTCAACTGTGCAAAATTTGTTGCTCTCTATAGCATGAAGAATTCTTTTGCAGGAATGAATAGCTCCATTTGAAGACTCCTCCACTCTAGCCATAAACTAATTGATTGAGTCAATTTGCATTGATTGATCAGATCGATCCTTTGCTACTATGGATTTGGTGTTAAATCTCTGGCGTAGGAAAAATTTCCTCCATTTAAGCCACGATTTGGTGGACCGGATTAGAAAAAGGTGGTGCAATTTGTTACTATGCAAGGCATGATTTGCACCTTCATTACTCCCTTTCTCTAATCCTACCATCAGGGAAGACCCCATCTTTTACTATATGTTTGGTGTAGGTTTTTTCTTTGCTTAGCTGAGAGGTGAGGGGAAGGCAAATGACTGTAAATCAGGTCCTATTTCAGCCCATGTGACCTAAGTTAATCTCTTTGCATTGATTGTGGAGTTTGGAAAGGTGATTTCTTGTTTTAATCACCATAGCTTACAATTTGGAGGGCACAAATTCTTCACCTTTAGTGCATTCTTCTTCATGCGCCATTTCATGATTACAGGCCATGGTTCTTCACTGCTAGTTTGGATTTTACATGTAATTATTTTATCCTATTTTATAGGCATTTTCTAAAACTATATGTGCAACTGAACAATATTTTTTTATGTACAATGATAAAGTTCCAAAAATCAAGAGGGATTTATTAGAAATTCATGCACTCAACTTATAAAGTGTTGTTTTACTATATTTTTCTTTGGGGGGATTATGCAGGGAATTTTATAATTAAAGAACTAAAATAAAGTTCCAAAGGGGGTAATTATCTATTTTGAAAATGGGAATTAAAAGTAATCCATCTATCATCAGTTTGGGAGAAGGAAACTATAATCCTTGGCAAGATGGAATCCTAAAGCACTACCAATGGATTCATTTATTACAACATTTGTTTAGACTTATTCCTAAACCTACTGCATATTGGCAAAAATCTATAAGGGAAAGTAGAAATGGTCATGTCTTAGGATTAATCAGTTTAAGTGTTGGGGACCAGACATCATGGGATTTGTCACACATTTAGTTCCCTCACACTCTCTGGACCACTCTATGGGAAATGTATGGAGATCCTACTGAACCTCCATTACAAGATAATACCATGATAGACATGCCTCTCTCCCATGATAATGAGGATGATCCTTTGTATGATGATGATACTGAAGAGGAACTTGATTATTGGAATAGTCTTGATTGTCCCGATGACATAGAGACATCTCTTATTTTTTCTCCTCTTTATACACCTCCTATATTGGAAGCTATTCAGTCTCCTCCACCTCCTATTTCAGCAAAGACTTTGGCTTGTCCAAAGGCTACTTCAAATTCTCTTCTGCAGGTTCACTCTTGTCCTCCTGATCAATGACATGTCATCCTTTCAAACATTCATCATTTGTTTACAGAGTCTCCCCTTCTTGATCATGATGACACCATTGAGGACATTTATTTTCTTTTTTATGTCAGTTTCATTGAAGTTGCATCAACCTTGTCTTCTTCACATATTCTTTCTCATGCCTTTCCTACTTTAGCTTCTATAGTGACAATATCAGATTCTTATGGTTCCAGTTATTATCATACATCTATGATCCTTGTGGTACCTATTCTTGAATCTTCATCACACATTAGCTTTGGCTTGGAGATCATTGAGCATTCTACAAAGACATTATGGGCACCATCTACCTCTTTGGATCTTGTGCATAATTTAGATACCTTTATACTTCTTTCTGCATGTTTCTACCAAGAAAGGGAAGATTATTTGCACACTTTTGTAGTTCACCTTCTTCCTAAGGGGGGAAATGTGTTTAAATGTTCATGGATTCTCTTCGACATACTTTATCGAGCATCTATTCCCACTACAACATATCTTATGGGGGGAGTCCAAGTATTTATCTTTCTCTCCTATGGGGGGAATATCTCTTGTACTTTTGTGATAGAAGTAGTTCTTGGGGGGTCTTGATTCCTTCTATATTTCTTCTTCTTTCACTTGTACATTTTTTTTTCTTTCTCTCTTTTTGGAGGATAGTTTTTTTCCATAGGGTTTTCTATCTTTCTCCATTTTTGAGAGTTTTGCATTGTGCATGGGTACCTCATCTAGCTAGTAGCTAGGATCCATTTCTACATACCAACCTAAGCTATACTTAAACGGGGGTTGTTAGTGTATTCTACTCTAATTAGGCTAACTTATGCCTAGTTAGGTGTTGGAGTTGATCCTTGACTCATTCCCCATGAGGTGTCAGGGTTGTTAAGGTGACTTGAGAGGTGTCCAATCCCACTCAACACCTCTCCCTTGCATAGAGGAGAGCAACTTGCCACCATTTCAGAATAAGGAGTCCTCTCCTCAATCCATGGCATGTGATTTCCAATTCTTGTGGCATGAGTTTGCTCATCCTCATTCTTTATAATGATGGTTTGAGCTCATTGTTAATCACTCAACTAAATAAAATATTTTTAATTGTTCATGTGCTTGTTTCTAATCTCATAGATCTTCCTAATTCTCATAAGTGTACTTATAAAAATGTATTTTCAAAACTTATAAAATACAATAACTTTAGCATAAAATATGCAAGATCTATTTACCATCCCAAACACACTATAGATACATAAAATCTGCATAGTTCGATCAAAATTTTCTATCGCAGTCTATTTTATTGAAATGTCCAAAAAAATGGATTAAATGTAATTAAATAAATGAAAAGAGAAAAATAGCATAGCATAATTAAATCTTAGCAAATCCCTCTTCTGCAGTGATAAGAATGCATGGAGCATTTTCAAATAAATTGGTTTACATTGCTTTCTTCTTCAATGGAGAAGAGCAAACATGTCACATTATTTTTTGTAAATACTTATACAAGACAGTAAACAATATTGTCTCAAATTTTCAATGAAGTTACTAATTAGGATTGAAAACAAAGCAATACTTGATATACATGATTGTTTGAGAGATCCCAGACAAACCATTGCTGAAAAAAATATGGGTACTTGACGATGGGGGCTGATCTATTGAAAAAATGAAAGAGGCACACCTAAAGAGTTATGCCTTGAAAGGAAAAGTAATCCTTTTTGCAACTTGCTAACTTGCTAGAAATCCATGAAATGACTATTTTTTCAAATATGATATTTTTAGAAGAGAGATTTATGTATTGGTATCCATACATAACTTCCCTCATATGTATGAATGAATTTTTTTGAAGTGTAGAAAAGGCACGTGAATCACTTTGTATAATGCCACACAACCAATTGCAGGAACATGTGCCCTCCCCACAAAAAAACAAAGAACATTAGCAACACATAAAATGTGCATCCTATTTAATCTTGTTTCCAATGTACAAAAAAATCTATTTTCAATTTTTTTAATTAAAACCCTAAAAACATCCATGTAAATTAAGTAAAAGAATGGAGATAGAGATAGAATGCAAATTAAGAAAAATAATGTAAATTAAGAAAAACAAAAATTTCCATATAAAATAGTTCAAATTTGCACAAAGATAGACAAAAGAATGGAGTAGAAACTTATTTTCTTCCAGTGAGAAAACAATAATCCCACCTCAAGGAAGATACATCACTCCAACAAAGGTTTCCAAAGTAAGAGTAATAGTTGACATAGATGGATAATATTTTTTCCCTAGCTTGTATAGAGTGCCCAAAGATTGAATTTTAGATGAAGAAAAATACAGACTTTACATTCTTATCTAATGCATTAATCGATAATAAATAAAGCAGAATGATCACACATAGCCATCCAATGCTTCTAGTGGCTTCTCCTTGAACTAGATGGAATTTAATGTATTAACTATGTATTCAATGATTATGTACCCCAAAGCCACCAACAAAGCTCTCACATTTTGCATTTAATGCCAAAATATCTACCAAAAGCTATTTTTCATCCTATTTTCCTAATTTCCTTATAGAAAAATGAATTATAGAGTTGTTGAAATGAATAAAAAATGAGATAAATACCAATTTATAAATATAAAAAATAAGTTTTAAAATTCAAACTATACAAACATAAAGTAATATATTTAAATTATAGAATGTGATTGTCTAGTGCAACATAGAGAATGCATATTAAATGATTGCAATAGTAACCTACCTATCAGCATAAATTAATAAACAAAGAGTGGATGAAGAAAGACATATGCACAGGGTTGAAATATTTTTATAAAAATATTATGGAGAAGAGATCCAGAGCATGATGTGGCATAGTTCTTGAGGAAGCAAGAAAATGCAAAGTGATGGGACATAGGACTACAGTGGAGTTTGTGATAGAGAAGCTGAGAACCTGCCAAAAAATTAGGGTTTAATATTTTTCTATTAATACTATTTATTTTTCTTATAAAAACATTTAAAGTGATATAAAAAAAAAAAACCCACAGGATACACAAAATAGTGGCTTAGCCCTAACAAGAAAGGAATAGGGGACTTTCTTAATTATTTTTTTACTATTTAATGTTAATGTAGTGTAGAAAAATGTGTCCCTTTGCATATTCACACTTGATATGGTAATAATTAATGATAAATTGGACCTAATTCTACCTTGATCTAGCGTTGTGAGGTGTTTTACATATCCACATTAGGTCTTGGGTCCTTTTAAGCTAAATTAACCTAGCTCTCTCCTAATTTAATGTTCTATAATGTATTTATTTACATCTTCACATTAAATTTGGGAGGCTTGCAAATCAAATGGACCTAATGTAGTGTTGCAATGTTTTGTACACATTCACATGGGATTTAGGGCCTTTCTAAGCTAAATAGACTCAAATTTTCCTTAATTTAGTGTTGTAAAGTGTATTTATTTACACTTTCACATTGGATTTTTGGTCTTATTGCATTTATGACCTTAATATCATAATTAATTGGCCCCTATTACCCCATATTGTGCATTGCAAGACATATTTTGATCAAAAACCTGACAAAATCAACATGAAAACTTAATTTCTTCACTCCTTAACACTTTAGCATGAAAAATAGCCCCAGTGGGACCCATCTGCTACATTGGGAAAATGAGTCCCATCTAGGTAGGACTCATTCATATAGGATGGTGAATGTGTCCCATTTTTCCTATTTTCAAGGCTTTCGGTAGGAAAAGTGGGTTTTTAATTCAAATTTCTTCAATGTCAGCCTTAGGGATCAAATTAACATTCATTTGAGTGTATTTCCTTATAAACATGCTTCAAAATCACTATTTCATCATGTATTCAACTTTTCATGTCAAGCATTCAAGAGTTAAGCATTCCAAGTCTTCACAAGGTCATCAAGATAGCATTCAAGATCAATTCTAAGGAATTCAAGAGCAAGATTCTTCATCAATTATTGGAGTGATTCAAGATCCATCATCATGAGAAGGTTCTAATTATATTAATTAATGTTCATGCTTCATTATCTTATTTCATAATTTGGTTTAATTAACTCAAAGGTGTTTGACCAAGGAAAACCCTTATTCCCTAACAATCAAAAATTTTCTCTTTCTCTTTGTGTGATTGTATATCTAGGTGCTTTGAGACCTGAAGATCATTGAAGATTAGGTCACAAGCTTGTTGGAGTTGTCTCCCCATTTTCAAGATCAAAATCTTCACAAAAAGGTCATCTATAGCCCCAAAATTAGAGTTTCTGATCTTAGAACCTCAGGAGTAGAAAGAGCATACTGAGAGATGCAGATCAAAACTTTGAATTTCTAGAAAATCCAAACTAGACTCATTCACCACTTTATTTACATTTTTAGAGAATTTTTAGGTCATTTAGCATTTGTTTACGTATTATAATGTGTTTTCCAACTCATTGTCTTTTCCAAGTTTACACTTGGTGGTGAACCCTCCATTAGCTATTATTCATTCCCTAGAACCTTCCCTTTGTTAGATCTTAATCTCCATTGCATTGAAATATCAAGGGTTTTTTCTTGAGTGGAGAGTAAGAAAAATGTCTCTCCTTTTAGGTTGAAAACCCTAGAAGAGAAAGAAAGCCCAACCAATTTTCTTCTTTTCATTTTGGTGAATGTACATATATTATAATTCTGATTTGGAGTTTCTTTACATCCTATATTTAGCTTTCATTAATATTGCATTAGATTTTTGCATTGGTTAATTTGCATTCTAGGGTTTCAATTATTGCATTAGTGAAAAGCTCATTTAGCTTGCATTTTTGCACTTAATTTCATCAAAAAGTCACACAACATAGAAAACATAAAAATCAACAATTTTTTTTGAAAATTATGAAAAAACCCTACTAGAACTCATTCGCCACCTTGGGTGAATTAGTCCCATTGTAAATTTTGAACTATTGTTTACATAATTAAATTTCTAGTATTTAAGCTTATGTTTGCCTCTGTTACTTTTTTGTTTCATTTTAGTTGCTTTTTGTTACATTGAATTCATTAGAAATAAAATTATTTACATTCATGGAAATTATGGATAGCATTAGATTTTTGTAATTTTCAATTTTAGCATTAGTTCCTAGTTCACTTATATTAGATTCATTAGAAAACAAAAACAAAAAACTTGAAACATCAAAAGAAACAATTCAAAAAAAATGAAATTTAGGAAAAGCATATCATCCAAGCCCTTTAGTAGTGATGACTTAGAGATGTTATATGAGGCCCTTGAGGACTTCTTCTCACTAGGATCATCCACTAAGGCTTTTTATGAAGAACAAAAACCAAGCGAAGTTAACTTAACCCTCAATCCCTTTAGTAGTGATGACTTTTCAATGTTAGATGAAGACCTTTACAACTTCATCTCTCCTAGTTCATCCACTAAATGTTTGTTACAAGAGGATGTAAGCATTGGAAATCATGACAACCATAATTTTTCATCTCTCGATGCCTCTCCTATTAGTGACAAAGGTATTTTGGTGATAGGAGACACAATCATGAAAGTCTTGTTTTTCTTCCCTCTTGGAAGGATACTATGACACACAAAGCTAAGATCATGGCCACTAATTTACCGAGTCTCCATTCATCTCCCTATACTTCCCCTACTTGTGAAAATTCTTTAGTGAATAAAGATACAATCATAAATTATCATGACAAACACATTTGTATGGAGGATATGTTGATATTTAAGAGCTATGAAAATCCTACCTCTCCTACTCAAGAAGACATTATAGGACATGGGGATGTAAATATAGATAATCATGACAATCAAACCTTTTCTTCTCCTAATATCTTCTCTAGACATGAAGAATATACCTTAGTGTTAGAAAATATCCTTATTGAGACTTATGAGAATCTTATTCCTCCCTTTTTCAGATGCCCCTACCATTTTAGAAGCATATTTTAACAAAAAAGTCCAATCACTAGTAAAGCTATGTGCAGGATCATCATGGAGAAAAAGGCCCTTAAGAGGCGAAAAATTTAGAAAAATCAGAGTTAGGCAACTTGACGTAAAATTTTGAATAATTTATTTATATTATTTCAAAAATATGTAAAAAACAGAATTTGTAGAAAATTGAATGTAGTTTCTAAACTACTAGTTTTATTTTATTTTTAAATCTATTTGGTAAAAATGTGAAATTTCAATGCAGAGTACTTAAATTTCGTGGAGACAATAAGTAGGTGTCTTTCCTGACCACCCTAACCACAATAAAAAGATAATATTTTCTTATAATATTTTAGATATAAGTAGAGGACCATGTCCCAATGTGATGCATATCTTTTTGTAATTTTTTTCCAAGTAAATAATTAATTATGATTTTTATTACAAGTTTTAAAAAAAATAAAAACTTGTATGTCTAACCACCTTAACTTGGTCAAGATTTCACAAATTATTTTTTTTTTAATCCTATATTATGTGAAGCATAGAATTTCTCACATGTTTCAGATTCAAAAATGTGATACCATTTGAAAGCTATAGATTTTTTCAATCAACCTATCAATCAGACTTTAGTCGTAATTCAAATATAAAATAAATAATAATTATTTATTAAATTCAAAGTAAAGATTAATTTATATTGGTGGAAAGGTGAGAACATCCTTTAAAATCCCTTTTTGTTTCATCAATTTTGGGAAAAAAAAAGTCGTCAGCCACATACCCTACACATACCCATCATATCACCACTTTTTGGTCCATCATGATCCTGCACATACCCGTAACCATGAAACTCATAGTTATCCTTCTCTTGATGCTTATCTTATGAGTGATGAAGCTAATTTACCAAATCTAACCATGAAATATGATGAGCCTATTGATTGTAACTATCCTAAAAGATCTCCTACTAGGGTAGAAACTATGACACAAGAGAATTATACCTTAGCAATAAAGGATGGCATTATGGAAAATAATCAAATTTCCCCCTCTCCTAATATCTCTCCTATTATTGAAGAAGATATTATGGTGTTACAAGATCCAATCATTGAGAACCATGAAAACATTATGGAACAAGACAATAACATCATTGAAAAACAACACAATTCAATGATAGAGCATTCCCTTACTTGCAATGAAGTCATTTTTGAAGAACCAACCTTTTAAATGTCATGAAAATTTAGGATTTAGTTCTCCTAGTAGGGAAGGTATCATCATGCAATAAAATTACAACATTGTCAAACTCCTTTCAAGCAATAGTAATGTGTCTTCCTTGGGTGATGGTAAAAAGATGATACTAGATTCCCCTTTCTTAGAGATACATCAAACCAAGACCACTGAGGTTATGAATTTGCAAGTGTCCATTAGACCCCATTGACTATTGGACCTCCTACATACCCCATCGGACATCCTAAGAATCCTTTAATTCTTCATCGACCCTCAAAACAACCAAAAGTTCAAAAGAAACATGTGCTCATCTTAGAACCACCTAAAAGGAAACTTGATAATGATAACATTTCACACCTACCGAGTTACAATGACATTTCTCACATATATAAAAAAGTGTTGTAGTGTAGAAAAATGGATCTTTGGACATTTTCATGCTCATTTGGGTCTTTCTTATGGATGTTGGCTTAGTTTTTGCTTGATTTAGTGTTGTAATGTGGTTCACACATTCACATTAGGTCTTGGGCCTTTATGGACTAATAAGAATTTTATGATGCCTCACAAAAGAGTTGTGAAGTGTTGTAACACACTTTCACACTTTTCTATGATCTTATTAATATATTTCACCTAAAAAATCTCTTTTTGTCATTTACCAAACCTTATTTCAAACTGTTGTAACAAAATTTCACACTTTTCTAAGCTTGTCATTAATAATTAGACCTTTCTTATGCTTTAATTGGCCCCATTTTATATGTACATGCCTTACTTAAGAATATTATTGAAAATAATCTTGATAAACATCATTTAAAATATCTAAATTCTGAAAGCCACTTAAAATTCCCTAGGTGGGACTCATTCACGATTAGGGGTGAATGAGTCCCCTTTGGCACAAAATTCAAAATGAATTCAAAATTCTGGAGGGTTTTTGTTTTCTAAGCTCTAAGGTCGGCTTGTAATGTTGTACTTTTGGGAATTAGGGAATAATTGTGTATAAATATAAGGTTTTTCTACTTATTTCACCCCCCAACAAATCAACAAATCAATCACTCATTCTAAGTGTTTCAAAGATATTCAAATCTACATCCATTGGAGCTATCACTTGGATGTCTGCAAAATTCTACTTCAAGGGTTTGGTGAGTTGTGGCATTTCTTTTGTTCATTCATCATTCTCTTTCCATATTTTATTTCATTTCAAGGGTTTAATTACAAACCTAGGGTTTGACCAAGGCAAACCCCTATTCACTAACTCTTCAAAAAAAAATTTCCCTCTCTTTGCATGTGATTTGCAAGTTTAGGTTGTAGATTTGTCAAAGAGAAAGATTGGAAAATTTTCCATCAATTTTTTAAAGTCATTCAAAGTTTTCAAAACCCTAAAAGAAGCTTGGAGAACACCAACAAGTTGAATTTGATAGTTTTGGACCCAAATTTGAACTAGGAGCAGAAGTGTAGACTGAAGGCTACAATTTCCTGTTCTTAATTTCTAGAAATCTAGAGGAAGATTGATTCGCCATTAGTGGTGAATGAGTCCCATTGCCTAGGCCTAAACAATTTTTTTGAAGATCTAACTACCCAATTGTCTGAAACCTATTCCAATGAATTCTTCTCGAAGCAAGACTAAGTCACCCAACTTGGCATATGTGTCCCAATTGGCATAATAGTGATTTTTTTAGGATTCCAGAGATCCATTCCATCTCTTTCTAGTCTCTAGGTGCATACTTTCAATTTCATAAGTTTTTGTTATAGATTACTTGCATTTCTAGGTCTTTTTGTATATCACATTATGTTTTCAAACATTTAGCATTTTCAAAGTTTTGCATTAGTAGTGAATATCTTTTATCATTTTTCAGCCTTTAGGACAATCTTGTTTGACATATTTCAATCTCATTTTCATTGGAATCTCAAGGGATTGTTCTTGAGTGAGCCATTGATATTATTGTACCTCTCTCCTTTTAGGCTCAAAACCCTAGAAGTGCAAGAGAGATCCTCACATAAAAAATCTTTTGGTTCAAGTATATATAATAAAGGCCAGCAATGAACTTGAAAGACTCATGAAACAACATGGTAAAGGATTTGATGCTATAGAACAAGGTATCAATGTTCCCATAAATCCTAATGATCTTGGTTATTGTCCCTCAAAATAAAAGCCTTCATCTAATGTCAACACTATCACAAAATATCTCATTAAATATGTATCAAGCAAAAAATAAATTTACTCATCATAATAAATAACATTAGTTATTTCTCCTTTCCATGTAATAGTTGTAGGATCATAGCATACTCACTATTGCATGTCATTCCCTTTTTGCAAGGAGCAACATATCAACATCCATTTTGGGCTCACCCTTGTCCTGCACTAATTGGGGGCAAGGGGGTTAGTTAGCTTTCTCCTTGTGTGCCACTTGTCATTGTCTCTTTTGGATAGTTGGTCACCTTTCATGTATATATAAGAGCAAGCCTGGGATGTGGACAACATGAGTTAAGTTTGCTCACATGTGACATACTTATCCATGATACAGTTCGATTTGGAAACATATGACTTGGCATAAGGCTTTCCAAGTTCTCTCTCATGTTTTATTTCATGTTAGAATTTATCATTGTCTACTTTAAAGCAATTTCTCAAAGTGATGGTGTAGTAACCACTTTAAAGTGGGAGAATACAACGATGACATCTTTTGGAAAAAAACTCATGGCGTGATTTTCCTTTTTTCTTGTGATGTGTACTATTCTTGGTGGTGTCATTGGGTTTGATGCCATCCAAGAGTGTAAGATCTACTGATGGCATGATACAAATGGGACATCCCATGGGTGACAATCTAACACTTTGACTTGTCCTCTCTTGGAGACATTAGGCACAATACTCCCTAAGAAGAAGACCTTACACGAACAAAGAAAAATCCCCTTCAACAAAATCTTTACATGATTAAAGTATTCATAAAAATAATTACATTGTGGTGCCTTATCAAGTTATCAAGAGGATAAATTTGGTATGGTTAGTATGATGAGAAGTCGATATACTGGCATGAATTTCTCATTATACAGTGGGAAGCTGACACACTAGCATGACTTTCTCATTAAACCACTTCATTGGGAAAACTCACCCCATGGATGACCTAATGTTCTATGGCCCCAAAGTGAGCAAATCTTTTCCACCTCGTTCTTTTTTATTTTAGTTCTTGACATTGTATGATTATGTATTTTGTTTCACTGCATATTATACACCTTGTGTGTGTACTTTTTTTCTTATGTTGGTTTGAATTAGGATCTTGGATCCTTGGGGGCTTGATTGTTGCCTTGATATTTTTCATCCTTTTTCATCTGTATTGGTATAATTGGACCCCTCTTGAAAGTCTACTTTAGTGTGACTTTGAAGCAAGTTCATCCTCTCACTAAAGTGGGGGCTAAATGTAGTGTAGAAAAATGTGTGCCTTTGCATTTTCACACTTGATATGTGAATAATTAATGATAAATTGGTCCTAATGCCACCTTGATCTAGTGTTGTGAGGTGTTTTACACATCCACATTAATTCTTAGACCCTTTTAAGCTAAATTAACCCAACTATGTCCTAATTTAATGTTATAAAATGTATTTATTTACATCTTCAAATTAAAATTGGGAGGCTTGCAAATAAAATGGACCTAATCTAGTGCTATAATGTATTGTACACATTCACATGGGATTTAGGGCCTTTCTAAGCTAAATAGACATAATTTTTCCTTAATTTAGTGTTGTAAAGTGTATTTATTTAACTTTCACATTGGATTTTGGGACCTATTGCATTTATGACTTTAATATCATTATTAATAGGCTTCTATGACCCCGTATTATGCACCAAAGACATTTTGATCAAAAACCTGACAAAACCAACATAAGAACTTAAATTCTTCACTCCTCGATACTTTAGCATGAAAAATAGCCCCATTCGCCACCTTGGGTAAACGAGTCCCATCCAGGTAGGACTCATTTACCCAGGATGGCGAATAAGTCCCATTAGGCCTATTTTTAAGGCTTTGAGTGGGAAAAGTGGGTTTTTAATTCAAATTTCTTCAATGTCGGCCTTGGGGATAAAATTAACAGTCATTTGAGAGGATTTCCTATATAAACGAGCTTCAAAATCACTATTTCCTCATGTATTCAACTTTTCAAGTCAAGCATTCAAGAGTTAATCATTCCAAGTCTTCACAAGGTCATTAAGATAGCATTCAAGATCAATTCTAAGGAATTTAAGAGCAAGATTCTTCATCAATTGTTGCAGCAATTCAAGATCCACCATCATCATCACAAGGTTCTAATTGTATTACTTCATGTTCATGCTTCATTATCTTATTTCACCATTTGGTTTAATTACCTCAAAGGGATTTGACCAAGGAAAACCCCTATTCCCTAACAATCAACACTTTTTGTCTTTCTCTTTGTGTGATTCCATATCTAGGTGCTTTGAAGACTTGAAGATCATTTAATATTAGGTCACAAGATTTTTTAACTTGTCTCCCCATTTGCAAGATCAAAATCATCACAAAAAGGTCATCTACAGCCTTGAAATTAGAGTTTCAGATTTGAGAACCTGGAGGAGTAGAAAGAGTAGATTGAGAGGTGTAGATCAGAACTTTGAATTTCTGAAAAGCCAAACTAGACTCATTCACCAAAAGTGGTGAATGAGTCCCAGTATAGCTATCTATCAGATCTATTAGTAGATTTCAATACACTTTTTCTCGAAATAGACTCTTGTGCAAAAACAAGGATCTGGGACTTATTCACTTAGGTTCATGAATGAGTCCTAATAGCATAAAAAGTACAAATTACTAGAATTTCTAAGCTATTTCCAGTCTCTTTAAGGTTTCCAGGTGCACACCATTTGCATTCTTTCTTTTCTATTCCACTTTATTTACATTACTAGAGCATTTTTTAGGTCATTTAGCATTTGTTTCCATATCACACTGTGCTTTCCAACTCATTGTCTTTTCCAAGTTTACACTTGGTGGTGAACCCTCCATTAGCTATCATTTAGTACCTAGAACCTTCCCTTTGTTAGATCTCAATCTCCTTTGCATTGAAATCTTAAGGGTTTGTTCTTGAGTGAAGAGTAAGAAAATTCTCTCTCCTTTTAGGTCCAATACCCTAGAAGCGAAAGTGAGCACACCAATTTTCTTCTTTCTAGTTAAGAACTACAAGAAAAAAGGATTTAGATTTTATTATTTGAAAATATTATATGAATACATATAGGTTCGTGATCTTTAAAAAAATAGTTAGAACTAAAAAAATGATTTATTTTTACTATAAAGAATTTAAGAACTAAAACAACGGTTTATAATGAAAGAATATAATTTTAAATTTTGATTTTTTATAAAAAAAACTATAATAAAATAGGGATAGAGCCCCTAAATATTATTTTTTCATGTATTATGCAAATTTGAATTTAAATAATGAAAATATTTTACAGATTGAAATGTTATTGTAAAAAATGGGGTTAGGATTAGATTATTGCACAAAAATTAATGTGATATTTTAACAACTATAATTGCAATAAAATTAAAAATTTTGCATAATAAAATAGGGTTAGAAAAGAAAATAAATGTATTAAACTTATCAAAAGAGAAGCAAGTTCAACTTTTTTCCCTTCTCCTCCTCTCCAGAATGCCTTCTAGGTGCTTCACAAACTTGGAAACCTTCAACAATGTAGCTCACAAAAGTCAGTAATACCAAAACTCTGATATCATGAAAGGAAAAATAAATTGAGCAATGAAAAGTACTAATTAATGAGCATTTTTTGAAGGAAATAATTTACCACAAAAGAGAGAAGCCAATCCAAACACTAACACCATGAAGTGGAGACATAAGAATTTGATAAGGAGAACAAATAAGAAAAAAACCAAATATTATGAATTGAAATCAAATTCTAAACAATGATACAAAGAGAGAGAGAGTAGTTAAGCCTTAATCTTGCTTGCTTGAAAAATGAGAGGAGAGGCACCTTAATAAATAGAGGTAAGAAGAGGAGTTGCAATGTAACTCCCAACTCTATGGATTCCACCATTCATCCTATTTGTGCACAAGGAGTCAAGATACTCATAATGAGGAGGCTACACCTAAGCCACTAATATTTCTTAATAAAGGAATTAAAATAAAATGAGTCATACTCACACATGTGTAAGGACATAAAAAAGATAAAATACTTGTAGGGATTGGTTGGCTCCAATAATTGTGCAACTCCCACTCGGTTAGTATTACTATATAGAGGGAAGTGCTTTGGTGCCATGTGGTGAGCCCATGCTTCAACAACAAAAAGGTTAGTATTGTCTCCTTTCTTCAAATGTTCACCTATGCAACCTACCCTGCATGGCATTTGTGCAAAATGAGAAATTTGCTACATCATAACAAGCACCACTACCACATGATTAGTTGTGCCTTTTGGTAGGTCAGAACCAAGTGGTAATGAAACAAAGAAAAAGATGGTGACCTGAAAAGAGTTAACAAATGTATGCACCTAATTTTTACTTGTTTCTCTTCATTCAACTATGAGGGATATAATATGTAGTTAACAATCAAGAAACAAACCTAACTATTATAATAGAGAAAAGGTAGGTTTTGAGATGCTAAAATTTTGTGTACTTGTTAGAAAAAGTGTTTTTTTTTTGCCTCACTAAGGACTCATTCACCCAGTGGCGAATGGGTGCCTACTAAGGTTATGGGAAATAGATTTTTGGGTTTTGTTCGTCAATTTCTGCATTCCTAGATCCAAGGTGTTCAACTCCTAAAAGTTAGAAGGGAAGGTGTGTGAAGTTCGGTAGCAATTTCATGGCCACTTTATAAAAAAAGTTTCAAAATGCTATAACATGAGCGCATTATAACGTGCTCACATTATAGCACATTAAAAGCAAAAAAACAAGTGAAATTCTTCATTTTCACTTTGACTATTTTCTTCTTTTGCCTGCGGCCAAAACGCCCAACTTTCACACTCATGTTCTAGGAGGAGGTATTGAGCACAAATCTTCAACAAGAGTTGCTATTTCTTTGCAAGGATGGCACCATGATGACAAAGAGGTGGGAGAGGTAAGTATTGTTTGTTGTTTGCTTTGAATTTCTTACTTTTAGGTTGATTTTATTTGTTCTAGGTTAAATTTGATATATAAATTTTTGAATTTATAGGAGATGAAAATGAACCCGCAAACCCACAAAATCCTCAAGAATAAGAGCAACCAAATCCTGAAGAAAAAAATCCTCAGAAAGAAAATCAACCTCAACAACAACCTCCTCCACCAATCCCTCAACACCCTCCTGGCACACAACAAAATTTAATGAGTGAGATTGAGAACAAAAAAAATAAAATTGAGGATTTTATTAGTAGGTTGAGTGATCCAAATGGTTCAACCACAGAAAGAATGACCCTCACAAAATTCATTGAAAGATATGTTAAAAAATGTAGATTCAATTAGCAAACAAATAAATGGATGGAAAGATAGGAGGCGGCTGGCTAGGGCATATTATGTAGATAAATTATCATATAAACATGTAAAGGATTTAAAAATTACAAAAGGTGATTTGTGCTCATTATTCACTGACCCACGCACAAATCAAAATCTTAGCCTCAATGCAAAGAGGTTTCCTATTGATTGGTGCCACCACCAAGAGATTAGGAACCATTTTTATGATAGGTGGTACATGGTCTTTGATGACCGACCATGCAACAATTGTGAAGTCCCCCAATATTTTTTGAGGAAATTATACAGTGAGTTCATATTAAACAAAATACCAAATTATTTTGATATGAGGGACATCTAGGGGAGAGGTGGGGGGTTGACTCAGGATAGGCTGGTGCACAGTCGAATCCTATGCGGCAAGGGAGTGAGCTCTCGCTAGGTCGCCTCATGAGCACATTGTTATTCCTACAGTCGTGAAGGAGAGTGTGAACATAAAGACATTGCAGGTGATCAACACTTTGACCCAGAGTGTCATCCATCATACTAGCCCTATTCTACAACACCATCCAGGGGAGTCTTCGAGTGGTGAGCTTGAAACCCATGTGTGTCAATCTTGTAGGGAAACTTGTTCATATGACCCCACCGGCACTCAGGAGGCTGTTGTGGAGGATCCTTATGCAACTACAGAGATGGAGAGGGCAGCTAAAATTTTGCATGATACATATGGAATTGATAATTGGATAAAAGTTAGCATGTTCACTGAATTTAATTTATTAAAGTATAATTTTGAAGATTAAATAATTTAGTTTTATGATTTTTATAAAATTGTAGGGTCACAGTTTTGAGACTAGATACACCGGTCCTCCACCTACTTATTTCTACAGTACACCTATCGACGGGGTCTGTAACTAGTAAACAATTATAAATTTATTACACGTTAATAGCATTGTTTTATGAATGGTATTTTAATATGTGATTTTATATGTTGAATAGGGTAATATTGGAGGTTTTGAGGGAACACCTCCCAGTGTCGAGGTATGTGCAGGATCATGATGGGCCAAAAAGTGGCAATATGATGGGTATGTGGCTAACGACTATTTTTTTACCCAAAATTGATGAAATGAAAAGGGTTTTTAAAGGAGATTATCAGATTTCCACTGATATAAATTATGCTTTAGGGTGAAGCCACAATAGTGGTTTAAAATTCAAGTGAGGAAGGAAAACTCACAAAAAATGACCCCAAAGCAAAAAAAGTGATTTTGGGGGTTCATACGAACCTACTGGTTCAACCAAATGCATTAGGGGTTTGATCGAACCATTGTTCGAGCGAACCCCTTTAAATTTTGGCCATCAAAAAACAAAAGAAAATTCATAGCAAAGGAGGTTTGAGCGAACCCCCTTGAAGAGGTTCGGCTGAACCCTAGTTCGAGCAAACCTCTAGGGGTTTGCTCAAACCCCTAGGGGTTCATTCGAACCCCCCTTGCCTCTCATCCCCCTCCTGAGACACAAAAAAAGTTTATTTTTTCACGCTTCGAAGCTCGGGTTGAGGATGAAAATGGAGAAGTATTCAGAAACCCTTCTGGAATCAGATAGTCCTTGGAACGAGCTATCCAATGAATATAATTTTTATATGTTTTGATTTTATTATGTATTTGTTTTTTTAGTTTTATTAAACATAGGTTATTCACCGAAAAATGAAGGTCTATGTTTTGCACATGTGGAAAAATAGTAGATTATCAAAAAAATAAATTGAAAACTATGAGTGCACCAAATATTGAGGTCCTTGATCCAACCAAAAAAATAATTTTTTTTTGATATATACAAACAAAGTTATGCATTATACAGTCGCACTATCTCTGAATTGTAATTGGTTTGACTTTGAAACTTCATTAAAGAAAAAAATTTCAATAAAAAACTATGTAACCAAGTGGAAGCACTAGATATTGGAGTTACAAATCTAAATTCGAAAGAATTAGAATTTTATCCTTCACGGAAAAAAAATTATGCATTATACAGTGTGCGTCACTTTTAAAAAATGTTATTTTCTAAAAAAAACTAGTTTCTGTGGGAGATGGAAAAAGAAGTGCAATCTGATTCCAAAAACTTTGAAAAAAATATTTTTAGAATCTACAGACAAAATGTGATGAGACTCTTGTTTTCATCATCTTC
>VDFB02047230.1:199206913-199219116 GCA_007258455.2 Sequoia sempervirens | reverse complement strand
TTTACTTTGAATTTAATAAATAATTATTATTCATTTTCTATTCAAATTATGACTAAAGTCCTGATTGATAGGCTGATTGAAAAATATTTATAGCTTTCAAATGGTATCACTTTTTTTGAATCCAAAACATGCGTCACATTCTATGCTTCGCATACTATAGGATTGAAAAAAAGAAAATTGAATTTCATGAATTTTTGACCAAGTTAACCTGGTCAGACATATGATTTTTTATATTGTTTAAAAATATGTAATAAAAAAATCATAATTAATTATTTATTTTAAAAAAATTACAAAAAAATATGCATCACATCGGGGCATGAGTCTTCTACTTATATATAAAATATTACAAAAAAATATTATCATTTTATTGTGGTTAGGGTGGTCAAACAGACACCTACTTCTTATTTTATCCTTGAAATTTAAGTACCACTACATTGAAATTTCAAATTTTCACCAAATAGATTTTTTTTTTTAAACAAACCGAGTAGTTTAGAAACTACATTCAATTTGTTACAAATTTGATTCTTACATATTTTAGAAATAATATAGATAACTTATTCAAATTTTTACGTCAAGTTGTCTAACTCTAATTTTTCTGAATTTTTTGCCACTTAAAGGCCTATTTTTTCCATGATAATCCTGTACATACCTGCCAGTCAATTTACTCAAACCTTCACGCAGGTAATAGAATAAAGAGTTTAACTAATGAATTGTACTTAATAGATTTTTTTATTTTATATTGATATTGTTGTTTATGTTACATTACACATCATTCAAACTCAAAGAATTACTTCATATTCCATAACTAATAACTAGGTGTTGATAGATGACAAAATTTCAACTACAATATAGTTGTTTAGAAAGTCAACATAAAAATTGATGCAATTTCTTCACATGGAGGCATGTGCTTGCAAAGGTGCACCTACACGACAAACTATGGATGCTTGGAAAAAATCTATGAAACCATAATAGTAAGAAATAACATAGACAAGGTAGTTAGTAGTTTCAGAAAATGCTTCGAAGAAAATGCGGTCTCATGGTGATGGAATTCCATTCCATCACCATGAGACAACATTTCTTTGAGGAATTTCTTCAAAATGATCACCACCTTTTCTATGATACCACATTTTTCATACATGTGCACCAAAGCATTTTCTCAAACTACTCGGGCTTCCTTGCTGCTATGGCTAAAAGCCTAAAATAGGTGCTTTCCAACAAACTATGGATTCTTGGAAAAATATCTATCAAAGCATAATAGTAAGCAATAATACTGGTCATAGAGAAAGCAATGAACTTTTTAAAAAAAATCCTAAAAGAAATGTGTTCTTATGGTGATGGAATGCCATTACGTGCATTTGTTTGTAATAGCATTCCATCACCATGAGACCCGATTTCTTTTGAGGCATTTTTTCAAACAGTTCATTGCCTTCTCTATGCCACCACAATTATCTTACATGTCTATGAAAGCATTTAATCAAATGATTCAGTGGCTTGCTGTTGTGGGTAAAAGCCTAAAAACACATCCTTTCAAACAAGATATGGATAGGGAAAATAGTAAGCATGATAATTAGAAATATATAGTTTAATAAGTACTCAAAATTTTTTTCATTAGATCTCATACACTATAATTCATGACGTGTCCATCACTATTGTAACTTTTATGTGATTAATTTTTATTTTTATTTTCAGATGTTGGTTGTGGAAACACCTCCAAATGTTATGAGGGCAATGGATATTGGTGTTTCATCCACTATACAATCCTCGATGGTTCTAACAAGGGAGGTATGAGGCAAATTACTAAATTTCAATTTACATTTGTTGTTATAGATGTTAGTTCGAGTGAAAAATAAAACCAAATTACTGATTTGTAATCTAATTTCTATTTGGATAGTTTATGCAGGGCTTCAACACACCTCAACATCTGTGTGTGAATATTTCCCTTGAGGAGAGTGATCATTAGATGGCCGTAAGTGATTTTTTTTTTAATATATCATTTTTTATAATGTAATTTCTATATATTAATGTCTTTACTTCTTATTGTAACAGTTAAAACTTCACCAAGAACTTAACAGTAGTAGAAGGAGCAGCAGGAGCACTCCTCGAGTGTAGTAGAAATGAGTGACAGACCTATTGCCATCCGATTGACCAGCAAAGGGCAAGAGTTTATTTTGAGAGCCTGGAGAGCAATGAATTTTGATTCCAGAGCCCTCTGTTGTATGCCTACATGGCAGTTTTGTACATATTTTGTATTGGATATATTTGACATTTTATGCCTATATGGCATTCTCATAAGCCTATATGGCTATTTTGTACCTATATTTTATACTTATATCAACATATATTAATGTATGTGTACATGAGTATTTGGTTAATACAAATTCTTTTTATTGATGGTGTCTATATTTGCATGTTATAAATTATTGGTTCAATAGATATGAGTTACATGTATTGAAGTGTTTAATTTACAACTTACATGTATACTTTGTGACTTATGTGTGTTCCAATGTATACTTTGCGACTTACATGTTTTCATGTGTATACCTTGTATTCATGCATATAATTTGTCTTAAGTTGTGTATACTATGTATCCGTGTGTATACTTCAAAGAATATGTGTTTGTGACTACTTGTGCTTCCCTTATTCACATGTACATGCTTGAATTATTCAGATGTACATATACTTATTAATAGATTAGCCATAGCATTGATCATTGTTTTTTTTCATGGTTTGTCTTGAATAAACAAATTAATTGATTGATGGTAAACAAATTTATCTAAAAGAAAAAAACACGTTTTCAATTTGTATTCTATGAAATGATCGATAAAGAGATTCCAATATATTTAATCCTTTGATTGGAACAACTCAATTAAGCAAAGGATATGTAAAATACTTTTCCTTTTAGACTAGCAATGCATGGAAGTTTCAAAAAGTATCCTTGATATTACAAAGAGATATGTATTTATACACTTCAATTGTGCACTCACCCTTTGGTTCTTTGAAATAAAAATATGCCTATGCCATTGTTACGGTGCACAAGTAAACCATATTTTGTATTGTGGAGCTATATTAAGCTACCAATCTCAAGACCAATGTAACAATGATACAAAATAATGTTTGAGACTACAAGAATACATCAAAATGGCTAGTGTACTAGAAAAATTCTTATGATTTATGAAGAACATTGATAACTCTACTCAATTGGCTTCTTTCTTCAAAATCATACAAATTTAACCCTAGCATCAATAGACTATGTATATCAATCTACCACAATTCAAGTTTCAAAGATGTATATTTATCATCCGTGTTTTAAATGACATTCAAGTTTATGGTGCTTTCATTTTTTATATGATGTTATGTGATATTCTAATCCTAATGCATGCTTCTAGGCTGCATATATATTTATATTTTGGGGTGCTGTCATAATAGAGGTTTACAATTCCTGAGAGGAACAAATTTTAGCTGAAATCACATATTTTTAGAAAATATAATGATTTAAGCCTTAAAATTTCCATTTTAAGGATTCCAATTGAAGAGGGTTTGATCAAATCACCTTAGATCAAACCCCCTTGGATAGAACCTCGCTAGTTTTAAACCATACCTATAAATAGCCTCCTTTACACCTATCAAAATGCCTAAAAAATCACTTTTGATTTAGCTTTTGGGGATCAAATGAATTCATTTAAAAATTTATTTCAAATGATTATGGTATTCCCTCGTAACAAGCTATCCAATGAATATAATTTTAATATGTTTTGGTTTTGTTATGTTTTGTTTTTAAGTTTTATTAAACATAGGTTTTTCATCGAAAATGAATTTCTTTGTTCTTCACATGTGGAAAAAAATAGAAGATTATAAAAAAAAAATTAAAAAATATGAGTGCACCAGATATTGAAGTCCTTGATCCAACAAAAAAAATAAAATTTTTTGACATATACAAAAAAAGTTACGCATTATACGGTCGCGTTGTCCGAATTGTAATTTGTTTGACTTTGAAACTTGATTAAGGAAAAGCAAATATTCACAAAACTATCTAACCAAGTGGAAGCACTAGATATCCGAGTTACAAATCTAAATTTGAAAGAATTAGAATTTTATCCTTCATGGAAAAAAAGTTATGTGTTATATGGTGTGCGTCACTTTTTTAAAATGTTGTTTTCTGAAAAAAATCAATTTTCGTGGGAGATGGAAAAGAAGTGTAATTTGATTCAAAAAAATTTGAAAAACATTTTTAATCTATAGATTTGATGAGACTCTAGTTTGCAATTCATCTTCAAATTCCTCGCTTTAGCCACGGTAGGTGCCCGAATGTGGAGATTTCAAGTTGTAATAATAATTGAAGTAGTCCATTTTGGCCAAAAATTATAAACCACTATTATGGGATCACCCTGTGTTTTTACATGATTTTTGTACCAACGAACCCAAAACGAACTGAACCCCCCTCCAAAAAAATTTGGCCTAACCGGCGAACTGAACCCCCGAACCCAGACCAAAACCTCAAAACCTATTCCAACACTCTTTATTCTTCTTGCACAAACTTAATTGACCACCAAATTATGCTTCCTCTTCACTTTACCCACTTTTACTCCCTCAAACATCTCTTTTTCATTCAAAACTCATGTTTTCCCAACTAGGGAATCATGCCATAACATAATTTTGAACTCACCTGTCCTTACAAAAATTTTGAACGCATCAAAATCCACAACCTCACCCTATTTCCAAGCTGGTCTAACTTATTTTCAAGCAATTTCTTCTTTTCACCTCTTCTAGCCTTAATTTTAAGGGGCCTCAATTTTGAATTTTGAACAAGTGCAGTGTTAGTAATCTCTTCCAATTCCTTTACCAATGTTATTTTCTTATTCCTACTCCCTATCCTACTTACATCAATCCTATATCACTGAGGCACAACCTGAACAATAGGTGGAATGGCCTATTTCAACATATTACACTCGAACCCTTAAGGAATCGATTCGGTTGAACATAGCTCAGAGTGATTCCACATGTTTGGGTGTGAAAGAGGACCATGCCTAGTGTAAAAATACCTATTCAGATGCATTAGAATAGTTCGTTTGGTCAAAGGAGTTGCAGAATGAAAGTTACACTAGTTTTAAACTTTCCACTACTTGCATTTAACACTTTTTCCATCAACTAAAAAACTAGACACCACAAGAAAACCACTCAGAGATAACAAAAATAGAGAGAGGTAATATTGTAGAGGGACCCAACATGATCTCATAGGATTAGATGAGAAGTTTCTAAGCATCACAGTATCCAAGTAATAACATGTTGAAGTTTGTAGCCATTTTGCACTTTAGACCCTCAAATGATCGATTTGGTTGAACATAGCTCAGAGTGATTCCAGGTGTTTAGGTGTGAAAGAGGAACATTCCTACTATAAACATACCTATTCAGATGTGTTGGAATAGTTTGTTTGGTCACATGAGTTGCAGAACAAAAGTTGCACCACTTTGCAACTTTCCACTGCTTCCATTTGACACTTTTTCCATCAACTAAAAACTAGACACCACAGGAAAACCACTTTGAAATAAAATAAATTGATAGAAGTTATTGTAGAGGGGCCCAACACAATCCCATAGGATTAGATGAATTTTTTTTAAGCATCATAGTATCTGAGTAACAACATGTTGAAGTTTGCAGCCATTTTGCACTTTGGACCTCTAGGGGATTGATCCGGTTGAACGTAGATCATAGCGATTTTGTGTGTTTGGGTGTGAAAAAAGACCATTTCAAGCGTAAAAATAACTATTCAAATGTGTTGGAATAGTTTTTTTGATCACACGAGTTGTAAAATGAAAGTTGCACCACTTTGCAACTTTCCACTACTTCCATTTGACACTTTTTCCATCAACTGAAAATTGGACACCACAAGAAAAATTCTCTGAGATAACAAAAACTGAGAGAGGTTATTGTAGAGGGGCCCACCAAAATCCCATAGTATTAGATGAAAATTTTATAAGCATCATGGTATTCGAGTAACAAAATGCTAAAGTTTGCAACCATTTTTGCACTTTGGACCCTTAAGGGATCGATCTGGTTGAACGTAGCTCAAAGTGATTCCATGTGTTTGGGTGTGAAAGAGGACCATGCATACCATAAAAATATATATTCAGATGCATTGGAATAGTTTGTTTGGTCACACAAGTTGCAAAATGAAAGTTGCACCACTTTGCAATTTTCCACTACTTGCAATTAACACTTTTTTCATCAAATGAAAAATGGACACCATGGGAAAACCACTTTGAGATAACAAAAGCTGAGAGAGGTTATTATAGAGGGTCCCAACATGATCCCATAGGATTAGATGATAATTTTCTAAGTGTCACGGTATCTGAGTAACAACATGCTGAAGTTTGTAGCCATTTTGCACTTTGGACCCTTATGGAATCGATCCGGTTCAACATAGCGTGGAGCAGTTTCGCATGTTTGGGTGTAAGAAAAGACCATGCCTAGCATAAACATACCTATTTGGATGCATTGGAAGAGTTTTTTTTGTCGCAAGAGTTGCAGAACGAAAGTTGCACCACTTTGCAACTTTCCACTACTTGCATTTAACACTTTTTCCATCAAATGAAAACTAGACACCATAGGAAAACCACTCTGAGATAACAAAAACTAATAGATTTTATTGTAGAGGGGAAAAAAATGATCCCATAGGATCAGACGAGAAGTTTCTAAGCATCATGGTATTCGAGTAACATCATGCTGAAGTTTGCAACCATTTTTCATTTTGGACCCTAAATGGATCGATCTGGTTGAACGTAGCTCAGAGTGATTCTGTGTGTTTGGGTGCAAAATAAGACCATGCCTAGCATAAACACACCTATTTAGACACATTGCAACAATTTTCTTGGTCACACGAGTTGAAGAATGAAAATTGCACCACTTTGCATCTTTCCACTACTTCAATTTCACACTTTTTCAATCAACTAAAAATTGGACACCACAGGAAAAACCACTTCGAGATAACAAAAACCAAGAGATGTTATTGTAGAGGTTCCCAACACAATCCCATAGGATTAGACAAGAAGTTTCTAAGCATCACAATATCTGAGTAACAACATGTTGAAGTTTGTAGCCATTTTGCACTATGGACCCTTAAGGGATTGATTCAGTTGAACATAGCTAGGAGTGATTCCACATGTTTGGGTGCAAAAGAGGACCATGCCTAGTGTTAACATACCTATTTAGACACATTGGAATAGTTTTTTTGGTCACACAAGTTGCAGAACAAAATTTGCACGACTTTGTAACTTCCCACTGCTTCCATTTGACACTTTTTCCATCAACTGAAAACTGGACAACACAGGAAAACCACTATGAGATAACAAAAACTGAGAGAGGTTATTGTAGAGGGGATCAACATAATTCCATAGGATTAGAAGATAATTTTCTAAGGATCGCGGTATCTAAGTAGCAGCATGTTGAAGTTTGTAGCCATTTTGCACTTTGGACCCTTAAGGGATCGATCCAATTAAACATAGCTCAGAGTGATTCCGCATGTTTGGGTGCAAACGAGGACCATGCCTATCATAAAAATACCTATTCAGACACATTGGAACAGTCTGTTTGGTTACACAAGTTGTAGAACGAAAGTTGTACCACTTTGCAACTTTCCATTGCTTCCATTTGACACTTTCTATCAACTGAAAAACTAGAAACCATGAGAAAACCACTCTGAGATAACCAAAACTGAGAGAGGTTATTGTATATGGCACCAACAAAATCCCATAGGTTCATACAAAGATTTTATAAGTGCAATGTTATCTAATTAATACCCCGTCAAATATTGCTACCCTTTTGCACTTTGGGATTTGATGTTTCATTGAACTGTACGGTTCCGTATAGGGTGATTATACTCTATTTTTGATGGAATTTGGTAGGAAGAAGACTTAGCTCCATTTTAGTTTTGGTTTGGTTGGATTTCAAGTAATTTTGTGCATTTTAGAAGCTAATTACTGAGGGTCGATTTGTATACCCTATTTTAAGGGTTCTAAGTGCATTAAAATGTTATATTAAGTCTTTCACCCATTGTATGTTTCTATAACTCGATGGAAAGGCTTAGTTATGGTTATAAAACATGTGTAAAAAGTTTTTTGCACAAAGGAGGTGAATAAAGGGTTTTTAGGTGATGCCTTAGATGTCAACTGGTTCATTTTTGAGTGGAAAAAGGTGGTTTACTGCTAGGATTTGAAGAAATATTTGGGGGCAACGATATATTTTGAACTTTTAAGCTTTTGCAGAAGGTTTTGAAGGTGTTTTAGGATTTGGTTGTCTATGGGAAGGTTTCAATTATGGGTTTTCAATAAACCCTTTCCTAACTTATAGTCTCCAAATCTCATTAAATGGGCTTATCTTTTAGAGTAGGTCATCCAATGGCCAACCAAACATCAATCAAGCTTTAAAATAGACCCTAAGACAAATTGTGAAGAGATCATACCATGTTTCATTGTACCATCATTAAGATCCAATAGACCACCTTGCATAAAGGCTACTAAATTAGCCCTATTTACAAAGAGACGACCTTTTAAACACTAGATCTTCGCTCAAATTCCTCAAGCAACAGTATGTTATGTGTCAAAATCTCCAATTCCATGATTTTTTTCTAGGTCCAAGACGTCTAGACCCCTAATACACCAAACCCTCTATTTCAAGCAAAATAATTGGGGTTTTAATGAAACTTCTATCTCCCGCACCTGTTGTACCCAAAAAAAGCACTAAACACACTTACCAGATCCTATACATGGTGAATAGTACATTACATGGATAGTCCTTCCCACATTTTTTCAAAAAACCAATTGAAACTCTCATTTTCATCATGAAAATACCTTGCTACAGCCCTAGAACATCATCCTAAACACCCAAACTTGACTCCACAACATTATAAATAGGTTAGGCATGTATTTTACAAGTTAGAGGACCCATTCCACAAGTTACAGTAGGCACAAAAAGTGGAATGGGTCAAATTACATCATGAAACCCTTCAATCCAATAAAATTGTGAAAGTAGGTAGCAGCAGTAAAAACAAGATAACCTTCTTGCCCCTCCTAAATTTTGGACCACATCCATTACCTCCACATAAAACTCAAAATCCTTGGTCTTCTTGGTTCCCATGCCTTGATATGGTTATTCAAATGAAAATGAAGCAAAGTAATCATCTCCTTCTCCGCTAGTTGGAAGAATGCATGCTTAATGTATTGATACATGATATCAACTCTCTCTTCTGCTCTCATGGTTGAATATTGAAATCCATTATGGTGGGCCTCCAGAGTTCTAGTCATCTTTCTTCCTCTTCCACCAAATGTTGGTCTAATCCACATGTTTGTCAACCTAGTTGGCTTTGTTTTTGAAAGTTGAAGTTTCTCTTGAGTCACCAATGTAGCTCTCTTCATTTTTAGACTCTTTCATTGCTACAAATTGTCTCTAGGATTTAATCATTTGTACCACATGGTTGATGTGCTTTGAATCCTTGCATCCTTGCATCTAAAGGAAATTTCCTTTACATAAATACTGCTAGGGAATTTCAATGTTACCATTTTAGTTAGTATTAAAGTCGATACCTGCAACATGAAGAGTTATTTTGATTCCTCTTCTACATTAGAGGGTTCATATCCTTGATCTAACTCTTCCAAATTATCAGAATCAAAATCACTAGCTTCCATATTCAAAAATTCCTAACCAACATATTCAATAAATCCATTTGGATCATTAGTAATAGTCTTCAAAATTGGCCACTAGTACAAGTTCATTCTGCTTTCATAATACTTTATAAGCATTGAGTTCATCCATTCCTTGATGCCATCAAGTGAAGATTGAGGAATGGAATCAATGAGAAGTGCATCCCGCTTGAAGTCTTTGAAAGAAATAGCCATATCAAATTCCTTTTTCCCAAGTCCTACTCTCTCAAGGTTAACAATGTCAATCTCACTAATAGCAATTACTAAGAAAGGTAATTCCACCAACTCTACCAAACAGTTTACCATAAGAACAATAAAAGCAGAGGATTTGAAAGGAACTCCATGAAAACCAAGATCTCTAAATGGTACATATAAAACTCTAGTTCAAATTATTTTAGATGAGGCTGCTCCCATAGCTCTCTTACTCGCTTGAGAAATCCTTGAAACTCTGTATTGATTTTATTTTTCTTATCCCTCTCTTGTTGTTCTTCCTCAATTTCATCAAGATCATACAATGACCTTCTTTCCCCTCCTAAAGTTTGGACCACATCCATTACCTCCACATAAAAATGTACATCCTTGGTCTTCTTGGTTCCCATACCTTGATATGCTTATGCAAATAAAAATGACGCAAAGTAAACATCTCCTTCTCTGTTGGTTGGAAGAATGCATGCTTAATGTTTTGATACATGATATCAACTCTATCTTCTACTCTCATGGTTCAATACCAAAATCTAGTATGGTGGGCCTCCAAAATTCCATTCATCTTTCTTCCTCTTCCACCAAATGATGGCCTGATCCACATGTTTGCTAGCCTAATTGACTTTGTTTTTGAAAGATGAATGGTGTAGAAGCACCCACACCTCACCCTCAATTTTTGATTGTCTAATGGTAAATTGGGAGGAAAGCTGGTAAATGTTAGTATGTTGAGGTCTTTTTGTCTTGAATAAGGTCTAATAGACCAATCTTTTATGTACTTTGGGAATTAGTAGGTTAGAGTGGACAAATGTGTAAAAGCACTCTTGAATTAAATAATTGTTGATATTGCCATAAAGGAAAATTATGTAAAAAGTAGGTGAGAGTGCAAAGAAAGAGTCTAAAATTCATGTTATAAGGGTGTCTAAGTGGTCCTAGGCCTTTAGAATAATAAATTTTTGTGATAAAGCTTATTAAGCAAAACCATTGTTAAATACTAGTATTTGTAGGCTTAATAAGGGTTTGGTGGTTCAAAGGTAGTTATGGGAATTGAAGGGAGATGATTCTCATTTGAAAAGTATTAAAAGCATCATTCAAGCCCGAATGGGGGTTCAATCAATAGTTTTTTTGAATATTGGTGCTCTTCATAATGCCTAAAACTATGGAATTTCAACATTTTTCTGAGTTTTTCAGTTTCTTTTTTCTGTGTACGACCCAGTACAGGCATCCTATGAACATAAATTCATGAAAAAATATGGTGGCAGGTATTAACTTGGATTTCAATTTTTTTTGATACACCTTTAGTTGTTTTAGTGAAAGGAAAATCCATTTTTCTTTATTCAGCTTGTACAGACCAGTAGGGTCTGAGTTTACTTTAATTTTTGTGATGAAGCCCTTCCTCCTACTATGGTGAATTGTGACTCAAAGGAAAGGCTTACAATGTGTTGTTTTCAAGTTTCCTTAACTCTTTTACTAATGGTAAGGCGTTATTAGGGCTGGTGATGTTGTTTTAGGCTAAGAATGTGAGATTTTGTCTTGAAATGGAGGAGCCAAAGTTATGTTTTTGAGATCTATTGAGTCTAAAGGTGAGGTGAAGGTTTATTATGTGTGTGAAAACCCTAAAAAAAAAATTTGATGCTTTGGTGAGGTTTGGAAGGCCTATGAGTTGTGAGATGCTGAAAACCCTAGGTATTTGTTAAAAATTGAGGGTTTTAAGAAATTATGGCTTAGAGGTTGAGTGATTGTCTAAAACCTATGGAATTGGGAGTTTTGTGACCAATTTGATGACTATCGAAGAGCTTGTGGGCTTAGAAGAATTTTAAAGAGCAGTTTGTTTGTAAAACAAGGCTAATTTTGTAGCCTTTTTGCAAGGCAGTTTGAAGGATCTCCAAGAACTTGCGAAGAAACCATGTATGTCTAGCTTGGGAATGGTGTTGGGGGTTTGAGTAGATGCTATATTGATGATGAGATGGTCCTTGAGAAGCATTCTCTAAAATTTAAGCTAAATTGTTGAGTTTGGAAGCCTTTTTGTTGGTAGTTGTTCCAAGATGGTTGAATGAAATAACAAAGGTTGTTGATTTACTAAAATTTGATTTGTTTGAGTCTTCTCCACCTTGACTCTGCATCATTCAAGTTTCTCCTGAGTAACCAGTGTACCTCTCTCTACCTTTTCAATCTCTTTCATTCCTATAGATCATCTTTGGGATTTAATCATTTGTACCACATGGTTCATGTGCCTTGAATGCTTACATCTAAACAAAATTTCACCAACATAAATAATGCTACTATCTCTTGCACCCTCTCCCACCCTCTCCC
>VDFB02047230.1:199144010-199206813 GCA_007258455.2 Sequoia sempervirens | reverse complement strand
CATACATACATGACACACCAGCATACATGTACATACAAGCATACAAATGTATCAACAAACATTCAATAGAGTGGCATTTAACATAAAGGAAGACATAACATGAGCACGTTATAAAGCTTTCGTGTTATGTCTTGCTTGACATGTATCCCTCAATAAGCAAAATAAAAGAAAGACATAACACGCAGTAATGTTATAACATGACGAGGTTATATTTCTTTGGTAATCCCCGGCCTTAGCATTGGTATTTTCTTGGAATACCAACTCAATGGCTTGAGGGAATTCCCTAACTAAATGAGATGTGTTTTGCAAATTCCTACAATTTTTTCACATAATCGGGTTCGCTCACAACAAGATTGTGACCGCCAATGCTCTACAAAATCAAACACATAATGTTACATTCTCTCTTAGCTTTCCAATGATATAATTTATTCACTTTCCGATAATGTTAGGCCTTTCATCCATAATTTCTTTTGTTTGTATGTCTGTTTTTTTTGTCAAAAAGCAGTGTTTGGTTTTTTTTTCGTTATAAATTAATCATTCATCGAAATTTCAAATAAATTACATTTTTAGAAACTAGACTCCATTCTATAAATTATTAAAAAATTAATTACCCTCTCAAAAAAATTTGGGGAGCACGGCCAAAATTATCCTTTTCATGAAGTTCCCACTTAGAAAATTAGTAAAAAATAAAATATTCATTAAAAAATTATCAGAAAAATCATGCATCAACTAGATACTATTAGGTAACTTATGATTGTAGTGATTTTAAAAATACTACAAAAAATTTCACCATGCTAGGGTCATACAAGAGTTGCTATGTTATGTTTTTCTGACAAAAATAGAACCAATTTGTGTACATCCCTCTTTTGAACCCTTTAATCTCAACCATTTTCAAAATAAATTAGTAGTTTAGAAAGTAGACTTGGAGCACTTCAATCCTTTCTTTTGTTCCATCTCAAATTTTTGAGTGTAACTATCCTCAATTTCATATCCAAGGTCAATATTTCCTTATTTTAGAAAAAAGTGGCCACTTAAGCCCCCTTTTTGGGAACCATCTTGGTGCACTTACCCAGAAGTAAATTATATAGCTCGGTTTCCATGATCTTGCAAGAAAGATGGAAACTATGACAAATTTTACAATTTTTTCTTTGCACTTGATTTTCAACCTAAAACTTGCAACCACAAATCAAAGGAGAAGAAAAATATTGATTTGTTAGGGAATATGGGTTTGCCTTGGTCAAACCCCACTTTTGTACTTAAAACTTATGATGAAACATGGACCAATGATACCTTAGATGAAATATTGGATGATAAATCTACAATATAGCATAAATTATTCTCAATGTTCATGTAGATCTTGGTCACGAACCTTGATATGAAACAATTCTTGAATAAGATCTCCAATGCTACATCAACATATTAGCTCAACAACATGCATGATGCAATATTCCTTTGACATGATGATATCATCTTTGAGTTTTACAATAAAATCTATAAATCCTCCCTTGAATTCCTTAGAAATGCTCTTTAATACTCTCTTGATCATAATCTTGCTATAATTCTTGAAGACTTGAAGTTGCTAGGATTGCTTAGATGAAACTATGTGAAATAACCTTATATTTATACTTAACTTAAGATTAAATCCTAAAATTCAAATAACACAAGCTAACATCAGATCTAGGGTTTGAAATCATTATAATACAGCCAAAAACATATCCCAAAGGGGATGTCCTAAGTTAAGGAGGACCCATTCGCCATATGGAAAATGGGTCCTAACATACTCAACTAGGACATGTTTCAGGCATTGTGAAATTTCTTTCCAAAAGGAGGTCCTAGGACCTAGTGGGGACCCATTCACCAAGTAGTGAATGGGTCCAAGGGTCACTATCGTAGGACACATTCCTTACAAAATTAAATGTTGTGTAATTTCATTTTAGAGTGTCAGGTTTTATCCCTTGGAAAACACAATACATCAGGCTTGGATTTGAATTAAAGGGCCTAATTAAGCTCAAATTAACCTTAATTAATTAATAAAGCCCTAGATTAGTGTGAAAATGTAAAGATACACTTTACAACACCCTAAATAAGGCACAATTAAGTCCATTTTATTATTAATTATTCATTCCCAAATTAAGTGTGAAAAAGGGTTACTTTTTTTGACATAACATTTTTCTCCCAATTTTTATACACTATAAAAGACCAAGAAAGTAAAGGATCAAGTTTCAACCATCCTAACATGATGTGAAACATGACTATTTTTTTGAGAAGGGGAAATAATAAAGCCTCGACTATCCAACGTTATGTGGAACACATCTCAAATTTTTTTCCATAAAACATTCACAAGAAAAACATGATGTCTACTATGCAAATAACACAAACATGCTCACTCTAGGGTAGTGGAACCTCAAACTATCCACTAGGTGAGTATCCCAAAAGGGTGGAAAATAAGAATCAAATTAGGCTCCCATACCACATCAAAGTTATCCTTTTGAAAAATTTGATAAGGCACCACAATGCTAAATGCTTGTGAATATTATGTCTATAGGTTTTTTTTCTTTTGTTCAAGGGGATCTTGCTTCATTTGTGTAAGGTCTTCTTCTTAGGGAGCATCATGCCTAATGTCTCCAAGAGAGAACAAGTGAAGAGTATCAGATTGCCACTTATGGGATGCCTCGCTTCACATCAAGCCACTAAGGGATATTTGTACGCTTAAAAATATCACACTTTAGAGGGCATCAAACCCAATGACATCACCAAGAAAAGGATGTAGAACAAGAAAACAAATAACACCATGAAATATGAAAAATGTTAAAAGATTCCATTGATGCGTGCGCCCACTTTAAAGTAATTGGTAACACCATTGATGTGAGAAATTACTTTAAAGTAGCTAATATTCCATCCTATGACATGAGATCTTACTCAAAAAGTGCTATGCTAAGTCATATGTTCTTGAAATAGAGCTACATCATGAACATATAGAGAGAATGCACAAAGAGAGAGAGAGAGAGAGAGATACATCAAATGAAGCAAAATAGGTGATCACATTATGAACATTCTATCACATAAAGAAATATGAAAAAGAAAAAAAAGTAAAAGACTAGTAAGGCATCTGTGAATCAATATATAGTAGGTCCTCTGCATCCCAATCTCGGTCAGTATATATGGAATAAATACAACAAGATAAAGGGACAACATCACATACCAAAACTAGGACAATCCTAGCTAACCCCTTGTCCCCACTAAGTGCAGAACAAAGATGAGCTGAGATAAGTGATGACAATGACCACCTTACGATAAAGAGAATGATTTGAAATGAATGTATAACATGTAATAATGAGAATAATAAGATCCTACAACTATTACATGGAAAGGAGAAAAAGTGCATGATATGCAATCACTTGGTATCAATCATTGTCATCAAAGTGAAAATCACTAAATATCAATTTTAATTCATCACAATCATTAGTAAGATGCCCAAGAGTTCTATGATATGCACAATAATTCATGTTTTTCTTAGGTATGCTACTTTTAGTAAGAGGTAGAAATTTAATCCAACCTTTCTTTAGTAGTTGTTCCATATTTCATTGAATTTCTATTTGAGTATGTAAGAATGGCAATTTTTTGAGTTTGTAAGGTTTTTGTTGCTTGCTTGATTCACTAACTTATTGAGGTGGATATTGAGGAGGACTTGAAATGATCTTTTCATTCTTGTTAGGAATTTGTTGTTCTTTAGGAAGGAGGAAACTTATGTGAGGAGGAGGATCTTGATATTGTATCCCTTTTGTTTGTTCAATAAGAATTTCTCTAAAAGTTTAGGAATTTCACCCTAAATTAGTTATGTAACATCCTTTGTTTGTTAAGATCTTAAAGCCTTGGTCATAGGACTCTTCAAGGTTGATGAGAGTTTTTTTCACTTTATTAATATAAGATGGATGGCTATGCACTTGATTAGAAGAGTTCGGTTCACTCATTATTGGAAGTTGAGGTTTATTTTGTGGCTCAATTTTAGGATGTAAAAGATCAAACATCTCAAATTTTGTTGGTTGTTTCATGGAAGGATAGAAAGATTAATTATTCTCAAGATTGTTAAGGAAATCATTTATGAATTCATTCATGCTATCATAATATTCTCCAATGATGTCAACTTCATGAAGAAACTCATTAGGTGTTGGGTGAGCATGAGTAGGCTCAATTGTATTAGGATCATTTCCAAAAACACAACTTTGAACATCAACCAAAGAGAACAAGGACTTCCACACATTTCTCAAAAAATTATCCATTTTTAGATTTTTAAATGTAAAACAAGGTAATTTGTTGATTACACTATGCAACGATCTGAAAATGAAATGTTGTAAAATAAAATTTTGAATTTGGAAAATGCACCAAATTAATCTAGATTTAATGAAATGAATGAGACAAAAAATCAACAAACTAAAATAGAGATCTTATTGCAGCAAACAGAAGCACAAAACTAAAGATTTCAATGTCCAGAAATGCAGATTTAGGTCTAATTAGGGACTCATTCTCCCTAGGGTGAATAGGTCATAGCTTAGGAATTTTAAATTTATTTTTATAGATTTTTAAGTCTTCTCTAATGATTTTTATATTCATGTATTTTGTACTAAGTTTCAGGTTTAATTTTCTGTAAACACAATGTGAAATGTAAGTTGAAAATGTGACAAAATGATGAAAGTTACAAGATCTAGTTTGATATGCAATTTTGTTTTTAATTTTCAAATGCAAGTTTATATGATCTAAATGATATGCAAGATGATTAATTTTTTTTAATATTTTTCAGATTTAAATAATGCAAACAATGCAATCTTAAAACCCATATATGAGATGCAAACTTGAATGCAAACTAAGAAACTCTAAATGAGATCTAATTCAATGCAAATGAATGCAAGATCTAATATAAGATGAAAAGGCAGAGTCCAAAATTAGAAAACTACAATGGTCAAGAAGTTGAGTTCACCAAAATGAATCAAAGAAAAAGAAGGTGACCCAAAATGTGACCCAAAATCATATGTTTTTCTTAAGCCCTTGCAACAACCTTTGGAATACATTATTCTACCGAATGGAAGCCTCTAGTTCCCACCCAATAATTTTGAATTTAGCTTCCCTGAATATTGACCACCCACTTGCGCAACCCCTGTCACCAATTTGCAAGCTGGTTGTGGATCTTTCTGATCATCCCCTCCCTATAGTGACTTCTATGGATGCTGGGGTTTTGGTATCTTTGCAGTGTGGTGCGTGCCCTGTTGAGACTGGCTTTGTTCAACCTTGTGTTGTAGAGTGTAAGGTGTCTATTATTCCCTTCATTGTCATTAGATCTGGGGTTCCTTTCCCTAATGTGGATGCAATTGTGGGTGTGACTTAAGCCTCTACTAGAGTGGGAGGTGCCCATCCTTTTCCTTTATTTTTTGATTATGTGAGGTACAAGAGGTCGAGGGAGCGCTTTGTGCATCCTTGTGCAGGAAGTGCTCCTATTGTCTCTCTTGGTAAAGACGTGGATGAAAATATTAGTTTTTACTCTAAAAATGCTCTTATTTGTATATTTTTCCATTTGTGGCCTTCCCTCGTTGATTTGCATCTTTGGATCACTAAACATTGGTCTCTTCTAGTTGATGGTTCAATAGAGATTCTCTTCTACAAGGGGTTTTTTTGTGTGGGTTTCATCTCTCCTAAAGATAGATAGGTTATTCTTGACTATGGTTTATGGGTTTGGGACTCTCACCCCCTCTCCATTAGACCTTGGGTTTATTCTTTTAATCCTTTAAATGAACCGTTAGATGTTATTCCTATTTGGGTAAGATTTCCTTATCTTCCCTTATAGTTTTGGTGCTCTGCCTATGAGGGCATTGGTAATGCTATTGGTAGGTTCTTGAGAGTGGATAAGGCTTCCAAGAATTTTACTCATACCTCCTTTTCTAGGATCCTAATAGAGGTTGATCTTTCGAAGGCTCTACCTGGTGAGGTAGTTTTGTAGGTTAATGATTGGTCATGGTCTCAAGTGGTAGATTACAAGGGTCTTCCATTTCACTATAAACGCTATTTTGTTGTAGGTCACTTGGCCCGTGACTATTTTTGTGGCTCACGTATTGTTTCTTCTTCTACCTGGTAGAAGAATTCACTCCATGATCACTTAACAGTACACCATGTTGCTGATTTTTATTCTTCTAATGAAGATTCCAAGCGTCCTTCTCCTTCAAGGAGAAATAATAATATTAACAATACTTATGTTGCCTCTGCAAACTCTCCTTTGTAGGTTCTTTATGTGTCAAATGAATTGGTTATGGTGGATGCTGCTCTTCTTGTGGATACAATGAAATTATCTATGGTTATGGTTGCTCCTAATGTTGTTAAGACTACTTCTCTGGCTACCCCTGTTGTGGAAAATGATGATGTAAATCCTATGGTTTTAGGCTTGGTTTCAAATGCTTCACTTGAAGTATTAGTTGTTCCTCTTATTTTCTACTATGGAGGGGATTCTTCTCCCTCTATTCAAAAATTCTCAACCTTAGTTTCTAATTCTCCGTGGACAACAGTTCACAGAAAGAAGAAGCATTCTTCTAAGAAAGTTATGGTTTTTTTTAACTCGCCATCTAAGGTTGTTCCTGGTTCAAGCATTGTTCCTTGAACAGTTTCTCATGGTTTGTTGTTTTTGACTGGTCCTATGTTGGGTGTTGTTTCTCTCGGTTTAGCTGTGTTAGACCAATCTATTTTGCTAAGTTGTTTGGCTCTATTTTTTCTATCTTGCTGAGCTATTTGGCTTTGTTTTTTCCATTTTGTATGGGTTAGGTCCCTTCCCTTCTTATCTAATAAAAAACAAATGGATGCACATAATTTTTACTTATTTTTTTCATTCAATTATGAGGGCTATAATATGTAATTAACAATGAAGAAATAAACCTAACTATATTAACAACAAAAAGGTAGGTTTTAATATGCTAAAATGATGTGTACCTGTTATAAAAAGTACTTTTTCATGTCTCACTAAGGACTCATCTTCCCAGTGGAAAATGGGTCCTTGCTAAGGTTCTAGAAAATTTATTTCTCTGTTATGTTGTTCAATGTCTACACTCCCAAATCCTAGGTGTTCAATTCCCAAAATTTAAAAATAAATTATATAACTTGGTTTATGTGATCTTGCAAGAAAGATGGAAACTTTGACAACTTTGCAACTTTGACAACTTTTACAACTTTGACAACTCTTTCTCCTCGCTTGATCTTGAACCTAAAATCTACAACCACACATTAAAGGAGAAGAAAAATGTTGTTTTTTAGGGAATAGGGGTTTGCCTTGGTCAAACCCCATTTTGGTAATTAAACCTTGATGAAACAATGAAATATAAACATGAAACATGAAAAAATGATACCTTGGATGAAATATTGGATATTAAATAATAAATCTAGTATTAAGTGACCTAAATGAATGTAGATCTTGATCACAAACCTTTATATGAAACAATGCTTGAATAGGATCTACAATGCTACATCAACATATTAGCTCAACAACATACATGATGCACTATTCCTTTGACACCATGATATGATCTTTTATTGCTGCAATAAACTCTATAAATCTACCCTTGAACTCCTTAAAAATTATCTTGAATACTCTCTTGATCATAAAATTGCTATAATTCTTGAAGACTTGAAGTTGCTAGGATTTCTTAGATGAAACTATGTGAAATAACCTTATATTTATACTTAACATTAAATCCCAAAATTTAAATAACACAAGCCAACATCAAATCTAGATTTGAAATCATTAAAATTTTGCCGAAAACATATCCCAAGGGGGATTTCCTAAGTTATGGAGGACCCATTCGCCATAGGGTGAATGTGTCCTAGCATACTCAACTAAGACATGTTTCAAGGATTGTCAAATGTCAATGCCAAAAGGGGTTCCTAGGACCTAGTGGGGACCCATTCACTAAGTGGTGAATGGGTCCTAGATCATTGTCCTAGGATACATTCCTTGCAAAATTAAGTGTTGTGTAATTTCATTTAAGAGTGTCAGGTTTTATCCCTCAGAAAATACAATAAATCAGGCTTAGATTTTAATTAAATGGGACAATTAAGCTCAAATTAACCTCAATTAATCAATAAACCCCTATATTAGTGTGAAAGTGTAAAGATACACTTTACAACACCCTAAAAAAGGCACAATTAAGTCCATTTTATCATTAATTATTCATTCCAAAATTAAGTGTGAGAAAGGGTTACTTTTTTTAACACTAGAGGTAAAAGAGGAATAAATTTGATGGTTATGTTGTGTATTTGAGGATTTTTCATAGATCAAAGGCCCATTTGATTCCATGCTAAACTACTCGCAAGTCTCTAAGATTTACTAAAATTGGTGCTTTTCTTAACCTTGTGGATTCCCCTGCTATCCAAGGGCACCACACCTGGTGGCATTTCACTACTTGGAGCAGCCTTTCATACCACTAACAACTTCAAACTATGCAAACATGCCCTGTGGTAGTGTTGACATTGATTTTGGAACTTCCAAACTTATAAGAAGTTATTGTTTTTTTACACAAAAATGATCAATAGGAGGGTATGTGTAGGATCATCAAGGAAAAAACAAGCCCTTAAGTGGCAAAAAATTAAAAAAATCAAAGTTACAAAACTTGACATAAAAATTTGAATAAGTTATCTATATTATTTCAACAATATGTAAGAATAGAATTTGTAGGAGATTGAATGTAGTTTCTAAACTACTAGGTTTAATTTTTTTAAATTTTATTTGGTGAAAATTTGAAATTTCAATGTAGTAGTACTTAAATTTCAAGGAAAAAATAAGAAGTAGGTGTCTATCTGATGACCCTTACCACAATAAAATGATAATATTTTTATAATATTTTACATATAAGTAGAGCGACTCATGTTTTGATGTGATCCATATTTTTTTTGCTTCCAATTAAATAATTAATTATGAATTTTTTTTTACAACTTAAATTTTTTTTTTTTTGTATGTCTAACCACCTTAACTTGGTCAAAACTTCATGAAATTCATCTCTTTTTTTCTAACCCTATAGTGTGCAAAGCATAGAATGTGACGCATGTTTCAGATTCAAAAAATGTGATACCATTTGAAATCTATGGATATTTTTTAATTAGCCTATCAATTAGGAATTTATTTGTAATTCAAATAGAAAATAAATAATAATTATTTATTAAATTCAAAGTAAAGCATAATTTATATTGGTGGAATGTTGAGAATCTCCTTTAAAAACCCTTTTCATTTAATCAATTTTGGGTTAAAAAAAAGTCGTCAACCACATACCAGGCTACAAAAACCCATCATGATCTTACACATACCCAGGACTTACATTCAATAATGCTGATCAATTTAATATCATAAATTATCTGTTAAATTCCATTATGGTCATTTACCCGGCATAATTTCAACTCATGTCATTGCTAATTGCTAGCTGATCAAGGGATTTGTTATTTATGAATAAATTGCAGCTTAGTACTTATTGGAAACTTGGCTTATGTCAAAGTGGGACTAAATCACTTTGTAGTCATTTCAGCATCTCTGCTAAAGGGAAGATAATTAAAAAAAATCTATGTCGCATGGTTGCATTATACTTCTATGGAAAATTATAGTTACCATCAGGTGCTTATGTTGTTAGCATGTACCAAAATGGTAATTAAATACTTTAAAGTTGCATTAATATCTCTTTTGATGTGAAATAAATGTGGAAATAAATTCTCGGGTATGTGCAAGATCATTATGGGCCAAAAAGTGGCGATATCATGGGTTTTTGTAGGGTATGTGGCTGACTACTTTTTTTTACCCAAAATTGATGAAACGAAAAGGGTTTTTAAAGGATATTCTTAGCTTTCCACCAGCATAAATTATGCTTTACTTTGAATTTAATAAATAATTATTATTTATTTTCTATTTGAATTACAACTAAAGTCATGATTGATAGGTTCATGGAAAAACATCTATAACTTTCAAACGATATCACATTTTTTGAATCCAAAATGTGCATCATATTCTATGCTTTGCATACTATAGGATAAAAAAAAAATGAATTTCATGAAGTTTTGACCAAGTTAAGGTCATTAGACATACAAGTTTTAATTTTTTAAAAGTTGTAATAAAAAATTCATAATTAATTATTTACTTGGAAAAAAATTACGTAAAAATATGCATCACAATAGGACATGAGTCCTCTACTTATATCTAAAATCTTATAAAAAAATATTATCATTTTATTGTGGTTAGGATGGTCAAACAGACACCTACTTATTTTTTTCCTGAAATTTAAGTACTAGTATTTTAGAAACTACATTCAATTTTCTACAAATTCTATTCTTACATATTTTTGAAATAATATAGATAACTTATTCAAATTTTTACGTCAAGTTGCCTAACTCTGATTTTTCTAATTTTTTTGCCACTTAAGGGCCTGTTTTTTCCATGATGATCTTGCACATACCCTCCCCTTGCCTGAAGCTTGGGAAAAGGTAGTAGCTTGCTCTATTTAAAATGCCAAGGCAATACACTCACCATTATTTTTCCCACAATTGGATGGTATTAGGCTGAGAATGGACACCCCAATATTTCACAAAGGTTCAAGGTACCAGATAGCTTTTGATGGTGCTATCATAGACCAAAATTTGAAGGTGATCATGAAACACTACATAGAAAGGGATATAAAAGAAATAAAGATGATACTTGGTGTTGATTTATAAGGGAAGCAAAAGGCTACAAGGTAAACATAAATACCATGTTAAGGTTTGTGGATACTTTAGATGTAGCTTGCTTTGGTTTTGGTATTTTGAGGTTGTGGAACATCTAGCATGTGAATGAGGAGGGTGCAATAGTAGAATGGCTTCCATTCCTCAATGAATTTTGCACTGTGTCAATATTTCAACATCATGCTTTGACACACATCAACAATTACTTCCTAATAAAGGTGAACAATCTAGAACCCATGTTAGATCTCTAATGGATCATGTACTTTGATGCTACCCCTCCTATGGTATAAGAAATGTCAACCTACCCCCTACATAAAAATTTCCTCTCTTTGACTTTTTCATACTCTCTATTCTATTACTTATGTTCTATTTTGGCCTCCTCTTGACATGCTACTATCATTTAGGGAATTGTGTTTTGTTCTAGCCCCCTATATCATATATATATAATTTTTTTAAAGCATTTATACTTCTCCCTATAGTTTTGAACTTTTATAATATTGATAGTATTCAAACTTTTGTCTTTTACCAAACAATAATAATAATCTTTTAACATACTCGTCTAATCCATCATTTCGATTTTGAAGATCAAAGTAACATTTTGGGTGCAAGACTAAGTCTAGAAATGATAGACTTACTTGACCACATAAAAGAAGGATAGTGGTTTTCTTAATTTTTCCAACCATGGAATTACCCACCTCAAAGAATTAAGTTTTCTCCCATCACTAGATAGTGGTTTTCTAAATCTATAATTAAAGATTATAAATTTAGCTTAAAGCCATCTTAGGTTTTCAAAATGATGTAATGGGATAATTTGATAAAAAGACAAATAAATAAAATCCATTTCATGTTTTTTGAATACCCATAAGATATCATTGATTTTTATTGATAGTCTTTCTACATGTTTGTGATAGGTATCAATAGCTTTGTCTGAAGAGCTATTTCATCTGTCAAAAAAGTTTCCAAGGAAGGACCTAGCAAGAAGAGATTTTTTGGCCTTCTAAAAAATTTGTGGGAGATGTAGTGGACTATTAATTTTCTATGACTATCAATATTAATTTTATTTTCATGACTATTAATATTAATATTAGTGGAAGGCGTTAATTTTCACTATTAATATTAATAACACCTATTGGAATCTAAACCGATCATCCACCTAATGGTACCTATCAACATACTTAGCTACCACCTACTATAATTTTCATTTATCACCTACCAACATTCTCACCTACCACTTACAAGTATTTTCACCTACCACTAACCATTCATCAACTTTATGCCACATAATGATGTCTTTGTAAATAAATTTTATATATTTAATTTGTGAGAATTAATCAACCTTTTTGTTATGATCCATTGATTTAGCCTCGCAGTTTTATAGATAAGTCCTCACAAGATTAATTTTTCATTAGTTGTCAAGTGTCTAAAGTTTCATAGAGTCTTTAGAGACATCAAACAAATGTATGCTCTTAGCATACACTCATTTTAATCTAGAAAATAAAAAACCTATTTATAATTTATTTAAGTCCTTATTGGCTTGAATGAATATTTTGTCATATTGGTAATTATAATTTTGTTTGACATCAATAAGCATTTTTTTGTTGTTGCTCCACTATTTATTGGTTGTTATTGAATATTGTTCAAAAAATTGGCATCAAAGCTCTAATTTCATTGATAATAATAGAGAAAAATGACATTGACTGAAATGAAATGTAGTATATATATGCATTAGAAATGACACATAGAAAAATAGGTGAATCACAATGGGATAATGGAAAATAGAGGTATGGTGGAACTATTTCTCTAATTTCATTTAGGAAATAAGATCCAAAAAATGAAATGACTAATAACCAAAAGGTGAGTCATATCAAGGTGTGAATCTGCACATTTTCCTTTTATTCTAGGATGGGGGAATTAGTCAAACAACACTTTGGGGAGAAATATTAAAAATAGAAAATCAACTCCAAATTGTGATCTACAAAGTGCATCTAAGAGATGAAGCTAATTTTGATGGAACAAACAGTCAAATTGCATTATAGTCACATGCTTTGTGGGTACCTACATTATGGTCACATTCTTTATGAGTATTCCTTTGCTTGTTGGACTTCGTCAACTGCCTCTATTTGAGGGTTTTTTCTTTTGGTAATTGTGAACATGAGGGGTGACTGTAGTATAATTGAGTCCCATTCCTATTCTATTTTGAGGAAGAATCATAAAATTTGGAGGATTCTTGAGCATGATAATTTCATTCCTTTCTTAGAAAGACTCCACGACCATGATCCCAAGGCTTTGGTGGAATTTGTTTCCTATTGGAAATTGTAAGTTATAGGTTAAGGGTATGGTGTTTGAGATTAATGAGGAGTTTATAGTTGTCATTACTAGTTTTTCATTGGTGGGTCACAAATTCTTCAATGATAAGAAGAGTGATAAGGAGGCCATGGACCAATTATTTAAGGATGATAAACAAAAAATGCTTATCAAGATGTCATCTTGAGGCTATGAACATAAGTCTCTGAAGAAAATTTCAGTAGAGATTATGGATATCATCATGCAATACGTTACCCTAGAAGCCAGCTTTACTACAATTTTAGGCCACCAATTATTCACTTTGTTGAATCATTTCAAACATGGGCTTTTTATTTCATTTCCTTTTTTTCTCTTGTCTTCATTGGAGGTGTCAGTGTATACTCATTTGAAATTTACGAGGGCATCAATTTTTCATGAGGGCCTCATTCTACTTATAATGGTGCATGTGAGAGCCCCCATCCTTGCTAAAACTATTAAGGCCAAGGAAAAGGATATCAGTGATGCTTCCCTCTCGACTTGTTCAGATACGAGTGTTTCTAGGGAGGAGGAATGTAATGAGGAGGGAAAGGATAGTCTGTATTCCCTTGTAGCTACCCCTTCTAAGAAGAGAAAGAAGGGGAACCCCAACAAGAAACATGTTGCCAAGGAGATTATTCTTTAGTAGTTAGAGTCCTAGTTTGTTGGAAACGATATGGATGTTGTTTCTAGGGGTTCCAAGTCTAAGGAAAATTTAGTGTTTAATGGACAAGATTATATTGAGGAGGGTGGTAAGGAGGAGGCCTCGCAAGATAATGTTATGGTAAAGGATGCCAAGGAAAGCCTAGAAGGACTTCCAAAAGTATTGTTAAGTTGAAAAATCAGGTGTTGAATGATGTTTTGAAGGGTACCATGGACCATTGTAAGGAGAAGGATGTTGAGGAGAAGATAGTTGAAATTGATGACTCCCTGGTCTAAAAGATGCCAAGTGTGGAGCTCTCTGGTGGGATGTATGTGCATGAGGAGGGGGTTAATCTGAGGCCTGGAAAGCTAGAGCCTCTTAATGACTATGCATGAGGAGGAGGTGGATTAATGATTGTCCCATACCTATCCCATTTGCAATCCCTTTTAAATAATTCATATTTCCGTAGTCCATCTACTCCCCTATACAACCTACCAGGGAACCCCTGAGATATGGCAGTTTTATAAATGTCACATTAGACCACACTTGCCAACAATTAGAAAAATAATAAGAACCCTCACACTGAGTAATATCAAACCATAAACCAACATTTCAATAAAAATATAAATATAAATTCAAGAGAAAAATGGTATGTGCAGGATCATCATGGAAAAAACAGGCCCTTAAGTGGCAAAAAATTTAGAAAAATCAAAGTTAGGAAAATTCACGTAAATTTTTTAATAAGTTATCTATATTATTTCAAAAATATGTAAGAATAGAATCTGTAGAAAATTGAATGTAGTTTCTAAACTGGTAGGTTTATTTGAAAAAAAAATTCTATTTGGTGAAAATTTGAAATTTCAATCAAGTAGAACTTAAATTTCAGTGAAAAAATAAGAAGTAGGTTTCTATCTGACCACCCTAACCACAATAAAATGATAATATTTTTTTATAAGATTTTAGATATAAGTAGAGGAATCATGTCTCGATGTGATGCACATATTTTATAATTTTTTTCCAAGTAAATAATTAATGATGAATTTTTTATTACAAATTTTAAAAAATATAAAAAATCGTATATCTAACCACCTTAACTTAGTCAAAACTTCATGAAATTCAATTTTTTTTAATCCTATAGTACATGAAGCATAGAATGTGATGTTGTTTTAGATTCAAAAAGTGTGATACTGTTTGAAAGCTATAGATGTTTATCAATCAACCTATTAATCAGGACTTTAGTCATAATTCAAATAGAAAATGAATAATAATTATTTATTAAATTCAAAGTAAAGTATAATTTATATTTGTGGAAAGCTAAGAATCTCCTTTAAAAATCCTTTTCATTTCATCAATTTTGGGTAAAAAAAAATTGTCAACCACATACCCTACACATACCCATCATATCACCAGTTTTTGGCCCATCATGATCTTGCACATACCCAAAACTAAATAAAGATTAATTGTAGCTGCACTTCAACATTCCAATATTAATTCAAAAACAAAAATTAAATACATCCTTGAGGAAATGGACTACAACAATTTTCAAATGGCTAAATAGCCCCAATAAAAGAAATGTAAAACTTGACACTACTAGCATAAAATTAAAAAAAATAATAATTAAGAAATTTCCAATAACAATAAAACTTTCACGTTACGAGCACCATGTGACTTTGATAAAGCCACCTAAGGGGAGGAGGGGAATGGTGGTTCTCTAACCACATAAGTATAATAACATGCAATAACTAGTGGTTCCTGACCACATAAATATGATAGTGTGCAACATCATGGTGGACTCGTCCACATAGTATCAATACCCTGTATTGCTAAAATATCCAAAAAAAATGATCAATATGGCCCAAGTAATTCAATACTCTACCCATAGGTTATAGACATCAAGGAGTGGGTTTGCACTATGAACCAATAAGTGTGGTTCTCATATGTGTGGGAGTAGGTTAGGAACATGTCCAAGGGAAACCATAGAGTTCTTAGTTGGGATTCTCTCACCCATCAACCGTTATTTACACTAGTAGGCATTTCAATCCCGTAGGGGAGCTGTACACTAGGGGTACACGTTTTACATATGAACAAGACTTACACAAAGAATTACTTCAAATTTCATTTAGTAGACACAAAAATCTACACATATCATGTTTCCGCTATTTCACAATTAACTAGATTACACAAAAGGACCAACACAAAGGGTACACATAGGGGGTCATACTTGACATCCCTCACCCTTATCCCAAGTCACATACCTTGTATCTCGTACTTGGGGTACAACACATTTACTGGTTTCACATGACATAACCAAATACACTTTACAATATTCACCATATTATATCTTGTACTTGGGGTACAACACAATTACTTATGGGTATGTGCAGGATCATGATGGGCCAAAAAGTGGCAATATGATGGGTATGTGGCCAACGACTTTTTTTTAACCCAAAATTGATGAAATGAAAAGGGTTTTTAAAGGAGATTCTTAGCTTTCCACCAATATAAATTATGCTTTACTTTGAATTTAATAAGTAATTATTATTCATTTTCTATTCAAATTATGACTAAAGTCCTAATTGATAGACTGATTGAAAAAATCTATAGCTTTCAAATGGTATCAAATTTTTGAATCCAAAACATGCATCACATTCTATGCTTCACATACTATAGGTTTAAAAAAGAAAAATTGAATTTCATGAAGTTTTGACCAAGTTAAGGTGGTAGACATACAATTTTTTTATATTTTTTAAAAGTTGTAATAAAATTCATAATTAATTATTTATTTGGAAATAATTACAAAAAATATGCATCACATTGGGACATGAGTCCTCTAATTATATCTAAAATATTATAAAAATATTATCATTTTATTGTGGTTAGGGTGGTCGGACAAACACCTACTTATTTTTCGTAAAATTTAAGTACTACTACATTGAAATTTCAAATTTTCACCAAATAGATTTCATTTTTTCTAAAAACCTAGTAGTCTAGAAACTACATTCAATTTTATACAAATTATATTCTTACATATTTTTGAAATAATATAGAATACTTATTCCAATTTTTACTTCAAGTTGCCTAACTCTGATTTTTTTTAATTTTTTGCCACTTAAGGGCCTATTTTTTCCATGATGATCCTGCACATACCCTGATTTCACATGACACAACACAATACATTTTATGATATTCACCATATTATAGAACCAAGACAATTCACTTAAATGCATCGTGTTTTCTTTAAAAAATATTCACTTTGCTTCTCACCTTTAGAAATATTTACTCAATTTGCATAAGCACAAGAAATCACTAAAAATGTGCAACTATAGCTTAAAAATATATGGTTCACCACATTTACCATCTTACTAAGTTAGTGTTTGACATCACATAAAATCAATATTGGTTTTCTATAGTTACCCATATCATTCTTCTTCTTTTATTCAACTATTTTTGTTATATTCACAATATGTCAAAACGGGTAATTCCACTATATTTTTCACAACATATTAAAGAAGCTTTCCTACTTAATAACAAAATATAGTCAATCCTTTTTGTTTCAATTTCACAATATGGAAAAGTAAAGAACATTCAAAGCATAAAAAGATTGATAAATCATTGAATAGTAATCAGGTCATACCTCATTAATACCTTTTTTCTAAGTTTGAACCATTCAATCACATGTTATAATCATCATTTTATAACCATAATTATTCCTAACTTCATAAGATTCAAATACATGCAAAGAGTAGAAACTAATACATCTACTTCTTCTCTATTGCATCTCAGATATATATGTTTTTCTCTTTAAAGTTCTAGGTAAAACACAACACTGGTTGCTTCTAATTTATTTCTATTTATTTTGATGCCCCTATCCATAATTTAATTGGACACAATCACTTAATTTACCTAAAATCACACATAATTCATTACTTAATAAAGTAATGGTTTTCTCAATTCTAAATTTATCCACATCTTTTAAGAAAAACACCTTCTTGCATAGGTTATTAATTTTCAGCTAACATTTATCCTTTCTTATTTTTTCTCTTACAAGTTATTTAGTTCATAACAATGTACAATAAAAGTAGAAATATCATGTCCTACATAAATTTTTTAACTCCATTCCCATATTTTGGAAAGGTATTTTCACAAGGGTCTTACTTTTTATTTATTTCCAAGGGAATTATTTAAACACTACATTAGCTAAATTCCAACAATCATAACTTAGTTATAACCTCCTACACATCTTCTCTACCCAACAATAACTAGCCTGATTACCATGTTTTCACTATTTCTAGTTGTATCCCACATAGGAATCTAGTTACATATCTAAGAGTTTGATTGGATAGATGAAAATTTAATTGGGTGCAAAATGTTGACATCTTAAACACATAGAAAGGCCCATACCTTGGGTGTATTCAATTTCATAAAAAATAAGTGGTTTACTCCTTCAAGGTTAATTGAATTCTCAGCTAGATCTAAAGAAAAAAATTCTCTTAATGAAAGTTGGACATCATTAGACTTATAAATTTCTCAAGATTAATAGTTTTAAGTATTTACTCTTAATTATGTTCTTCCAAATTTTCAATTTGTCAATTCTTTAAGAAAACATTTTACCATTTCTTTACTACTAGGTTGTTCACTTTTTTTTATTACCCCTTGGATTCTACTCTTTCACTTACCTGTTGATTAATATTAATAATGATATAACTTAGGTTGGCTTAGTTGTGTAATATTCAGCTATGCTCCCACTCGAGGGTTTTATTAGTCCAGAGTACCCTTAAATCCTATTTCTATGCTTATTGCTTAACCTTGATTTACATTTTGGGATGGGTGTTTATTTCTTTCTTAATATTTCCTATGTAGAAAAAAATTATAGTAATCACAAATTTAAGCAATAGATCACTACAAGGAGTCTTATGTTACATGGTTACCATTACTTAGTCCTAGTTATGTTTTAAGAAAATCCATAGTCTTATTGGTTTAGTCATGGTCCCACATGGAGAAAGGTGAAAAGGGTCCAAAACTCAATATTTACATAGAGCATCATATGATCATTTCTAACTCAATGCTAAAATTAGTAGAGAATAATATTCACATATGAGGATGTCAATTGACTAATATTTCATAGGTGGCTCCCTCATTCCCAACAAGGTTCCAAAAGAGAGGGAAAGATGAATGCATTACACATGTGTATAATAAGGGTTTCTAATTATTTAGAGTTGGTCAAACATGATATTTAATCATATTATTGAAAACAAAGGTATCAACTTAAACTCAAGCATGATTCCCACAAGTTATTTTTATTTCATAAGCTGACATTTAACTTTTTATAAGGCCCAAAATTATGAAAGGATGTGAGGGGGATATTGAATAGTTTAAGCATTTCTTAAGATGTCATCCTTCAATTGGCCAAATCACCATGTTTAATCTATCACATAAATATCATGATTAAAGAACTTTCTTAAAGAATCCTAATAGGGTCAATTTGATCCTCTCCACCAAATTTGTAAACTAGTTTAGTGAAAATTAGTTTTGCTCCCAATCATTCATTAATATTGCTTTTACAAGTTTACCTAACTATCATGAACCATATCATACATCTTAACCAATCACACAATTAAGGCCCAAATAGCTTCCAAAGTCCCTGGAGTAGCAACCTAAGGCTCTGATACTAAGTGTCATGCCTATAATTTTTCACTAGAAAAACTCAACAATTTTTTTTCTTAAACATAGGTTTGAAACCTATCACAAACACAACCAACCACATTTGTGTAATAAAACTTCTAAAGCCTAACACTATTTGATAATATTATAATGAAAAATGAAGTTCACTAGATTTAATTAGCTGTAAGGTCACATTGACTGACTTCTATAGTCGGGTGTTAAAGATTGAAGAATGAATTCCTTACCAAATGTTTGGTGAGATGGTATCATTTATAATGCCCCCATCAATGCACTTTTTATTTAATTTTGAAATTTAACCTTTACATTTCCTTAAGTGTGATGGATTCATGACTAGATCAAATTCTAATTGTAGAGTTGATGATGATAATAAAGTTATATCAAAATTTATGATATTTTTCACACCTAGAAATTCAACAAAAAAACACAACTATTATTATTACTATTATTTATTTTTTTAAATACAAATTTTAATGCTTGGAGATAACCTACCATGATCAACAAGGTAAATAATTCTCCACACATTTGGAGACATTGTTAAAGCAATACCCTCATCACATTGCCCAAGGGGCTAATGAGATGGAAGGACATGTCCATGGAGTTCATCGCATGCACCTTATATCATTAGGGGTTTGAGTTAGAATAGCCTAGATTAAACAAAACACCAAGAGATTTGAAAAAAATGAAGAAATTAGAATAGTAAAATTTTATTGGACCATCTGATATCAACATTAATTGATTAAATCACCCTAGCATTAATACCACTATTATTGCTTGCAATGGTTATAGCATTATTCTCACCACCCAATAAAAATTAATGCCAAAATGATCAAACATCCCATTAGTATCAAGGCAATAATTGATTATGTGACAAGGGAATAATTGTAGAACATTTTGTTTTCTTTATTTTAGTGAATCCAAAATATAATTACTATTAAAATAGTCATGAATAGGTATTGCTCATGGTATTATTATCTTTACTAACTGTCGTATATAATTTAACCATGTTATTATCATCAAATTATTTTATCCTTTCTTCTATTAAGTATTGGAAACATTGATATTATGGATGATTAATGTTAGCCATTACACTCACATTTTTCATTATTGATTTTAACCTTGAACAAGCCTTCCTACTATTATTGTCCTAACTAATAATATTACTCTTGATATAAATTTTAGTACCACTTATTTCTAACCAATGATCCACATGAAATGAACAAAGCTTATTTTTGTTTAAATTCCAAAGCCTCTTTCAATCAATATATATATATATATATATATATATATATATATATATATGCATTATAATCATTTAAATAAAATTATTTAACACACTACTGCTGCTACTACTACTACTACTACTACTACTACTCCTGCTACTCAATACTTACTTCATGCTGCTCCTACTACTCTTCCTTCTACTACTACTACTACTACTACTACTACTACTACTACTACTACTACTACTACTACTACTACTACTACTACTACTACTACCACCACCACTACTACTACTACCACTACCACTACTACCACTACTACCACTACTACTACCACTACTACCACCACTACTACCACTACTACCACTACTACTGCTACTACTTCTACTACTACTATTATTATTAAATTCATACTTTATATCATAACTAACCAAAATTCATAATTCCTAGTGATTAATAGATATTACCTTTAAAGCTTAAATTATTTTTTATAAAATAAGTAAATAAATCACGAGTTAATATTATTAGTCTTAAAATTCTCATTTTAAGAAGAAAAATACAAATTAATAAAATAGTCCAACTTTCCATTTTTAAGTTGAAGATCATAATTATTTAACTTTTAAAAAAAACATACATTTATTTTTAAACTAATAAATGGAAAGATTCTATATTACCTTAATAAGTGTAATGATTTCATACTATCTTTCTAATCTAAAAGATTACTTTTTATTTATTTATTTTCTTACTTTTTTCCTAATCTAAAAATGTTACTTTTATTTATTTTTCCTTTTTAATGTATATGTAAGGTAGAGAAAGTAGGGACACATAGAGCCTATTAATGTTAGGTTTTTTTTTACATAAATAAAAGAGTAAAAGCTTAATTTGTTCCTATCCTTCTTACCTTTATCCATGCTAAATTTTAGACCTTTCTTTTTTAAATAATATTTTGGAACCATGAGTTAAGAGTTTTGAAGAATGAGTTCAATAAAGAAAGGTTAATATGGACAAACCAGAATTATATAGCATTTAATTATATTGCATCCATTCAACAATTATTTGATGATATTTTTTTTTCATTATGTATCAAATGAGGTGTGTTTCTCAAATTATAAAGGGGATATTACTTCAGTTACTTTATTTACATGCGAGAATGCACATTAAATTTATTTATTTATTTATTTTTTCTTCACTATCATATTAACTGAGTCACATAACAATTATATATTCAACTCAATATAATTTTCATGCTCAAAACACAATTTTACTAACCCTAGTTTTATTTTATTTTTATTTTATAGTTCATGCACATAGGAGATATGAAAGTTTAATTAATTTTGAAATTTCAGAGAGTAAGATTAGGATCTCCTTCTGAATAATTTCTTTCTATTGAAAGGAGAATAAATAGGATGGTGGCTTGTACATCTAACCAACTATGATAATAATGGTTTTATAGGGAAAGGTGTCTGGAGTAACTAAAGTTTTATTTTCTTTCAAATATTGTGTAAGGATCACAATTAACATTAAATGTTTGTCATATTTGAAGTGGATAACATAATTAGATGGTTAATTAGTTGTTTTGTATACCTTCAAGCCTTACACCCAAGTGAGATATCTTCACCATCCCTTAATTAATGCACGAATATGGCGTCTAAATATAAGAGCTCATTTTTTTTAAATTTTTTTTATTGGAAGATGAAATGTACTCCTCTAGCTTTAAAACTGAATTAATGGTATGATCCTCTAGTAGAGGATTTGATAGGAGAGGGAGAAAATATTAATCTTCTGGAAATTACATTATTGCATTTTTTTTAAAGATACTTTGATTTCTACCAACTGTCATAGAAAATATGTATTAATTATTATCATGATTATTATTTTTATACACCAAGAAGTCTAATCTATAGTTTATTTATTGTACACAAGAATATTTGTAGCCACTCCATTGAAGAAGTAGCCAACGCATTGTTGTTATTTCATTTTAAATCTTCTCATTTTATTTAACACTTCCTTGATTTGATTTGCAGTTGCAACATATATTTGAAGAGATATTTATGCATATTTCTGCATGGCTTTGCTATTTGAAAATGCTCCATGCATTCTTATCACTGCAGAAGAGGGATTTGCTAAGATTTAATTATGCTATGCTATTTTTCTCTTTTCATTTATTTAATTACATTTAATCCATTTTTTTGGACATTTCAATAAAATAGACTGCGATAGAAAATTTTGATCGAACTATGCAGATTTTATGTATCTATAGTGTGTTTGGGATGGTAAATAGATCTTGCATATTTTATGCTAAAGTTATTGTATTTTATAAGTTTTGAAAATACATTTTTATAAGTACACTTATGAGAATTAGGAAGATCTATGAGATTAGAAACAAGCACATGAACAATTAAAAATATTTTATTTAGTTGAGTGATTAACAATGAGCTCAAACCATCATTATAAAGAATGAGGATGAGCAAACTCATGCCACAAGAATTGGAAATCACATGCCATGGATTGAGGAGAGGACTCCTTATTCTGAAATGGTGGCAAGTTGCTCTCCTCTATGCAAGGGAGAGGTGTTGAGTGGGATTGGACACCTCTCAAGTCACCTTAACAACCCTGACACCTCATGGGGAATGAGTCAAGGATCAACTCCAACACCTAACTAGGCATAAGTTAGCCTAATTAGAGTAGAATACACTAACAACCCCCGTTTAAGTATAGCTTAGGTTGGTATGTAGAAATGGATCCTAGCTACTAGCTAGATGAGGTACCCATGCACAATGCAAAACTCTCAAAAATGGAGAAAGATAGAAAACCCTATGGAAAAAAACTATCCTCCAAAAAGAGAGAAAGAAAAAAAAATGTACAAGTGAAAGAAGAAGAAATATAGAAGGAATCAAGACCCCCCAAGAACTACTTCTATCACAAAAGTACAAGAGATATTCCCCCCATAGGAGAGAAAGATAAATACTTGGACTCCCCCCATAAGATATGTTGTAGTGGGAATAGATGCTCGATAAAGTATGTCGAAGAGAATCCATGAACATTTAAACACATTTCCCCCCTTAGGAAGAAGGTGAACTACAAAAGTGTGCAAATAATCTTCCCTTTCTTGGTAGAAACATGCAGAAAGAAGTATAAAGGTATCTAAATTATGCACAAGATCCAAAGAGGTAGATGGTGCCCATAATGTCTTTGTAGAATGCTCAATGATCTCCAAGCCAAAGCTAATGTGTGATGAAGATTCAAGAATAGGTACCACAAGGATCATAGATGTATGATAATAACTGGAACCATAAGAATCTGATATTGTCACTATAGAAGCTAAAGTAGGAAAGGCATGAGAAAGAATATGTGAAGAAGACAAGGTTGATGCAACTTCAATGAAACTGACATAAAAAAGAAAATAAATGTCCTCAATGGTGTCATCATGATCAAGAAGGGGAGACTCTGTAAACAAATGATGAATGTTTGAAAGGATGACATGTCATTGATCAGGAGGACAAGAGTGAACCTGCAGAAGAGAATTTGAAGTAGCCTTTGGACAAGCCAAAGTCTTTGCTGAAATAGGAGGTGGAGGAGACTGAATAGCTTCCAATATAGGAGGTGTATAAAGAGGAGAAAAAATAAGAGATGTCTCTATGTCATCGGGACAATCAAGACTATTCCAATAATCAAGTTCCTCTTCAGTATCATCATCATACAAAGGATCATCCTCATTATCATGGGAGAGAGGCATGTCTATCATGGTATTATCTTGTAATGGAGGTTCAGTAGGATCTCCATACATTTCCCATAGAGTGGTCCAGAGAGTGTGAGGGAACTAAATGTGTGACAAATCCCATGATGTCTGGTCCCCAACACTTAAACTGATTAATCCTAAGACATGACCATTTCTACTTTCCCTTATAGATTTTTGCCAATATGCAGTAGGTTTAGGAATAAGTCTAAACAAATGTTGTAATAAATGAATCCATTGGTAGTGCTTTAGGATTCCATCTTGCCAAGGATTATAGTTTCCTTCTCCCAAACTGATGATAGATGGATTACTTTTAATTCCCATTTTCAAAATAGATAATTACCCCCTTTGGAACTTTATTTTAGTTCTTTAATTATAAAATTCCCTGCATAATCCCCCCAAAGAAAAATATAGTAAAACAACACTTTATAAGTTGAGTGCATGAATTTCTAATAAATCCCTCTTGATTTTTGGAACTTTATCATTGTACATAAAAAAATATTGTTCAGTTGCACATATAGTTTTAGAAAATGCCTATAAAATAGGATAAAATAATTACATGTAAAATCCAAACTAGCAGTGAAGAACCATGGCCTGTAATCATGAAATGGCGCATGAAGAAGAATGCACTAAAGGTGAAGAATTTGTGCCCTCCAAATTGTAAGCTATGGTGATTAAAACAAGAAATCACCTTTCCAAACTCCACAATCAATGCAAAGAGATTAACTTAGGTCACATGGGCTGAAATAGGACCTGATTTACAGTCATTTGCCTTCCCCTCACCTCTCAGCTAAGCAAAGAAAAAACCTACACCAAACATATAGTAAAAGATGGGGTCTTCCCTGATGGTAGGATTAGAGAAAGGGAGTAATGAAGGTGCAAATCATGCCTTGCATAGTAACAAATTGCACCACCTTTTTCTAATCCGGTCCACCAAATCGTGGCTTAAATGGAGGAAATTTTTCCTACGCCAGAGATTTAACACCAAATCCATAGTAGCAAAGGATCGATCTGATCAATCAATGCAAATTGACTCAATCAATTAGTTTATGGCTAGAGTGGAGGAGTCTTCAAATGGAGCTATTCATTCCTGCAAAAGAATTCTTCATGCTATAGAGAGCAACAAATTTTGCACAGTTGAAATGAGTAGAAGGCTATGTGGGGCAGTGTCCAAATGAGAGAATGGGTCATGACTTTCCTGATCTTCCCATGGTCAAAGAACAATGAGCAAAGAGGATACTCTAGGAGTGATTCTTGCTAACCCCACATTTATGCTTAGATTTGGGCTTTGTCACTAATCAAACAAACATAGTCTGGGATTTTTTGCTAAGAAAACTAACTTGGATCTATTCCAGCTACCTATGAATTCCTCATGAAAAAAAAAATGACTAGCAACAAGCTTAGAATTTCCAATTGTGTGCCTTAAAAAAAAAAAAAATTCCCCTGAATCGTGCCTCCTAAGGAAAGTCGAAGCTGCAATCAAATTGCAGATGTACCAATAACTATTTGTGCTTCAAAAATGCTAGTCTGTAGTGGGCACAAGATATTTATGTCGGTCCCTCTCAAACCCATCCTACATTAATAGCAAGACAGTAATGGAATCAAACTAAATACACAAATTTGTTCAACTATGGCTTTCTAGTATCCCCACCTATAGCTCTGATACCATAATAGAATTAAGAAGATTTAGGAGATGAAATGACAAGAACAAGTGAACAATGCATAAGATTGTATTCAGTTGAGCATTAATAATGAGCTCAAACCCTCATTATAAAGGATGAGGATGAGAAAACTCATCCCACAAGAATAGGAAATCACATGCCATGGATTGAAGAGAGGAATCCTCATCCTATAGTGGTGGTGAGTTGCTCTCCTCTATGCAAGGGAGAGGTGTTGAGAGGGATTGGGCACCTCTCAAGTCACCTCAACAACCTTGACACCTCATAGGGAATGAGTCAAGTATCAACTCCAACACCTAACTAGGAATAAGTTAGCCTAACTAGAGTAGAATAAACTAACAATACTTAACAATTTATTGTATTTTTCCTAGGTGTTTTCTCCTATGTTTCTTTATTTTCTACACTTATTTGTCCATAGAACATTATGAAGTTTCCTTTTGTCAAGGGATCCATACTATTCTCTTAGGGTACTCTCTACATTACTGATTTTGGATTTCAATTTTAAATTTACTACAAAAATCAAAATAATTGGCAAGCATTCTTTTTCTTTTTCTTTACCTTTTATTTATCTTCCAATTAGAAAGAGGTACATGCCATAGGCTTTATCCATTGGCCACCTTACATAGAGATTGGTGTACATAGACTGTGATCATGGTTGATCATTAATATATATATATTATGGTTGGGAATTAATATATTACAATATTTCTCCTATCTAACAATTTATGACATTGAACCACCATTGCACTGGGATTGTGCAACCTTATCCTTTATAATGTTTCTAATGATTCAATGGGGAAGGAAAGTGTTTAAAGGGGGTGATTTGAACACCATATAAACTATGATAAAAAGTATTTTTATCTGTATTATTAGTCATTGGTGTAGATATGAACCTCCTGCCTACTTTATTATGCAAGAAACTAAGAATGATTTAATTGCAAAGATGGATTTCTAGAAAAAAAAAATTATATTTACCTTTCCAATATTAGGGATTCTAAAACATCCATAATCATCTTAATAGCAAGGATGATAAAATGTTCTTTTCACCTATTAAACTTAAAATATGATCCCATCAAAACCCATCATATTTAGCATAAGTCTTTTATATTCTTTTTGTAACTAAGAACATCATATATCTTATTCTTTATGGTTTAAGTACAAGATCTATCATAATCATTATGCACAATATCATATTTTTCCAAATACCCAAATGAAATAAACCTTTCTCTTTCCATTATTTTATTGAATGAATGTGAACCCTATCTTTCCAAACTTGCAATATTCCAAATGTTATTGAAGAAAATAATTATTTAGATGCAAATGAACTTCAACTTCCTCTCCACCCAATCACAATGGGATCATGAAGCCTCATGAGCTCTAGCCATACCCCAAGCAAGAACTATTAACTCCAAAATGATGAATGGAGTCTTCTCAGACTTTACAAAGGGATAAAAATAGCATAATATCTAATTACATGCAAATATGTTCTCCACTCACCATATTCAAAAAATTTCCATACAAATATGCCAATATCTTACAACAAATAAACAAAAGGATGATGGGAAGAGGAAACTTATCTTTATGCTTAGATGAGGGAATTAAAATCTTTTACCACCCTTTACTCTCCAAGCCATGCTATCTTTAGGACCATATCCTAAAAGGGAGGACACCTTTCATCTTCTCTCCAATATGCACCAAGATTCTCCAAAGGAGAAATGGTAACATACCACACATACTTCCTCTCCAAACTATATAGGAGTTTCAACTTGTAGCTTTTGGGTGCCCAGGAGGTGTGAAGTGTACCTACCTCCATCAATGGGAGTCTTTTCCTTCATAAAGAGGAAATATGCACTTGGAAAACCCCTCCATCTTTTGATCTCATCCTTGTTGGTATGTGGTGACTGATCATGCTATACTGTACACCTCAAAAAAAATCAATGAAAAAAGAAAAAAAAAATGATTTTGTAGAACCCTAATCTGGAAGCTTCTAAGCTTGTTAAAAGGGTGTTTAGATGGGGGTTACAGGATGATGAAAAACATGATTATTCACAAGATTGTAATAGGTTTTTCCACTGGATAATAAAATCATTGGATGGCTACGGTTTGGTGGATGTAATCCAGATTGGGTGAACCACGTTAAATTCTCTGTGTTATAATTTATTATGTGTGTTTTAGTTTCCTTGTTTATTAATTAAATCTATATTTAATTGTTAGATATCTTCCTTTCTAACCCTAACAAGTGGTATCAGAGCAGGTTGTGTTTTGATTATCGTCTATAGGAAGGTCTCATGGTTCAGTGGGAGTAATGAAAAATGAGGGTAAGAAGGTTGAGAAGTTTAATGGGCAGAACTATCAGTTATGGAAGATGTAGATGGAGGACTACCTCTATTAGAAGGATTTATGGGGGCCATTGGAAGGGAAAACCAAGAAAATCATAGTAATGTCTAATGAGGACTGGGAGGTTTTGGATAGAAAGTCTCTTTGCAATATTCACTTATGCCTAGCACAATTAGTGGTGTTCAATATTACAATAGCAAAGACAACTCAAGAGTTGATGGAAACCCTGGCGAAGTTATATGAAAATCCTTCTGCTTCAAATAAGGTATTTCTTATGAAGGATTTATTTAATATGAAAATGGTAGAAGGTGGGTCAATTACTGATCATTTAAATGAGTTTAATACGGTCACCAGTCAATTAACTTCTATAAAAGTAAACTTTGATGAAGAAGTTAAGGCTCTTTTGATTCTGTTTTCTTTTCTTGAAAGTTGGAATAGCTTGGTAATTTTCGTTAGAAATTCTATTTTTGGTTCGAATACATTGAAATTTGATGATGTTGTTGGTGTTATTTTTGAGTGAGGAAATTCATAGGAAAAGCTTAGGTGGAGCATCCACATTAGGCAGTGTTTTGAATGCAGAAAGCAGGGGCAGAACAAAGAAGAGAGGAAACAATTCTAAAAATCATGGGAAGTCATGAGGAAAATCAAAGGAAAAAATGTCCCAATCTAGAGACAAGAGGGATTGTTGCTACTGTGGTAAGCCGGGTCATTTAAAGAAAGATTGCTAGTCTCAAAAAAATAAAGGAAAAAAAAAGGAAAGAAGTAAAGAGGAAAATGTGGTAAGTAAAAAATCTAATGAGGATGCTTTGATTCTTTCCCTTGATAATGCTGATGGTTCTTGGGTGTTAGATTCAGGGGCTTCATTTCATGGTACCCCCCATATAAGTTATTTTCTTGATTATGTCCAAGGGGATTTTGGGCTAGTTTATTTAGGAGATAATGAAACCTGTCAGATTTTTGGAAAGAGAAGAATCAAGATTAAGTTGAAGAATGAGAATCATTGGCTACTACATGAGGTAAGGCATGTTCCAAAGTTAAGCAAAAATTTCATTTCAGCAGGGCAACTAGATGATGAAGGTTGTGTTGTTATATTGAGTGATAAAAATTGGAAGGTCACAAAGGGTTCCTCAGTGGTAGCAAAAGGTGTGAAAGTAGGCACCTTATATCTTTGTACAAATCATACTATTCCTTCTACTTTAATTTTTATAGAAAAATGTCAATGTTTAGGAACAGTTGTTGCAGTTTAGCAGGTAGAAGATCATACAGTTGTTGTGGACTCTGAATCAACACTGTGACATAATAGACTTGGGCATATGAGTGCACAAGGTATGAAAATAATTCATCCAAACAATGTTTTACTAGGTCTAAAATGTGTTAATATGGATTTATGTGAAAGTTGTGTCTATGAAAAATAAAAGAGAGTAACTTTTCTCAAGGATGGGAAGCAAAAGAAAGATGAGAAATTTGAGCTTGTGCATATGGATGTATGAGGACCAGCTCAGGTATCTTCTCTCAGTGGCTCTATTTATTATGTTACATTCATTGATGATGACACTAGGAAGGTATGAAATTATTTCCTTAGGAAAAAATATGATGTATTTGAAACTTTTAAAAAATGGAGAAGCTTGGTTGAGAATGAGATGGGTAGAAAGATAAAATGTCTCAAATCTGATAATGGTGGTGATTATTGTAGCAAAGAGTTTGAAGATTATTGTTCATCTAATGGTATTTGTAGGTATAAAACGGTTCCAAGGACTCCATAGGAAAATGGAGTGGTTGACCACATGAATAGAACAATAATGAAGTGTGCACAGACTATGATATTTCATGCTATGTTGCCTTTAAAAATGTGGGCAGAGACTGTAAACACTACTATTTATTTAATTAATAGAGGTCCAGGTATGTGCATGATCATCATGGAAAAAATAGGCCCTTAAGTGGCAAAAACTTTAGAAAAATCAAAGTTAGGCAAGTTGACGTAAAAATTTGAATAAGTTATCTATATTATTTAAAAAATGTGTAAGAATAGAATCTATAGAAAATTGAATGCAGTTTCTAAACTACTAGGTATGTTTTTCTTTTAAAAAAATCTATTTGGTGAAAATTTGAAATTTCAATGCAATGTTACTTAAATTTCAGTGAAAAAATAAGAAGTAGGTGTTTGTCTGACCACCCTAACCAAAATAAAATGATAATATTTTTTTATAATATTTTAGATATAAGTAGAGGACTCATGGCAAGATGTGATGCATATTTTTTTGTAATTTTTTTCCAAGTAAATAATTAATTATTAATTTTTTATTACAACTTTTTAAAACATATAAAAACTCGTATGTTTGACCACCTTAACTTGGTCAAAACTTCATGAAATTCATTTTTTCTTTTTTTAATCCTATAGTATGTGAAGCATAGAATGTGACACATGTTTTGGATTCAAAAAATGTGATACCATTTGAAAGCTATAAATGTTTTTCAATTACCCTATCAATTAGAACTTTAGTCGTAATTTGAATAGAAAATGAATAATAATTACTTATTTAATTCAAAGTAAAGCATAACTAATGGGTATGTGCAGGATCATCATGAAAAAAATAGGCCCTTAAGTGGCAAAAAATTTAAAAAATTAGAGTTAGGCAACTTGGCGTAAAAATTTGAATAAGTTATCTATATTATTTCAAAAAAATGTAAGAATAGAATTCGTAGGAAATTGAATGTACCTTCTAAACTACTAGGTTTTTTTAAATCTATTTGGTGAAATTTTGAAATTTCAATGTAGTAGTACTTAAATTTCAGGGAAAAATAAGAAGTAGGTGTATGTCTGACCACCCTAACCACAATAAAATGATAATATTTTTATAAGATTTAGATATAAGTAGAGGACTCATGTTTGGATGTGATGCATATTTTTTGTAATTTTTTTTTTTGTAACCAAGAGGTGTCCCCGCGATTAACCCGGCCCAGCGACATTCCGGCGAGCGGGGGCGAGACTAATCCTCTGGGGGGTACGCAACAGCCGGCCAGCCCATACCCCTGGAAAACCCGAGAGCAAGTCGAACCCGAGACCATGAGGAGCCATCCCACAGCCTCGAACCAACCACGCTACCCGTGCCGGCTTTTGTAATTTATTTTGAAGTAAATAATTAATTATGAATTTTTTATTACAAATTTTAAAAAATATAAAAACTCTTTTTTCTAACCACCTTCACTTGGTAAAAAATTCATGGAATTCAATTTTTTTTTTAATCCTATATTATGCAAAGCATAGAATGTGATCCATGTTTTGAATTAAAAAAGTGTGATACTATTTGAAAGCTATAGATGTTTTTTCAATTAGCCTATCAATTAAGACTTTAGTCGTAATTCAAATAGAAAATGAAAAATAATTATTTATTAAATTCAAAGTAAAGAATAATTTATATTGGTGGAAAGCTGAGAATCTCCTTTAAAAACCTTTTTCGTTTCATCAATTTTGGGTGAAAAAAATTTCGCCAGCCACATACCCTACAAATACCCATCATATTGCCACTTTTTGGCCCATCATGATCCTGCACATACCCTAATATCAGTGGAAACCTGAGAATATCCTTTAAAAACTATTTTTGATTCATCAATCTTGGGTAAAAAAATAATCGTTAGCCACATACCCATCATATTGCCACTTTTTGGCCCATCATAATCCTGCACATACTCATCCCTCTAATCCTTTGGGTCGTGTTATTCTAGAGGAAGCATGGAAAGGTAAGAAGGTGAGTTATTATTTTCTCTCAACCTTTGGTTGTGAAGTATTTGCACATGTAGATTCTTAAAATAGAACCAAGCTTGATGCAAAATCAAAGAAATGTATATTTGTTGGATATGTGATTGATGAATTTGGTTATAGGCTTTGGGATTTTGAAAATTAGAAAATTGTGAGAAGCTGGGATGTCATATTCAATGAGAAAGTGTTGTACAAATATTTGTTGTTGTAGCATGAGAAGAAAGAAAATGATTATGCAGTGTTGGATGATATTCCAAACAATGATGTTTCAATGGTTCCTCATGCTGGACAACAACATCAACAACAAATACCACAACTCCTATGAATGTTAGACAATCTTCAAAGATAAGTAGACCTCCAGAAAGATTTTCTCTCTTTGTATACTATTTTGTTAACTAATTTCAGTGAACTGGAATATTATGATGAAACTATGCAGGTGGATACCAAGGTTTAGTGAGAGTATGGAATGGAAGAAGAAATAGACTCCTTACTAAAAAATCAAACTTGGGAATTATGCAAGTTACCTGTAGGTAAAAAGGATTTACCAAACAAATGGGTTTATAGGTTGAAAGAGAAGGATGGAGGTAAAAAGAGATTTAAAACCAGATTAGTTGTAAAAGGATTTGCACAGAAAAAAGGTATTGATTTTGATGAGATTTTTTCTCCAGTTGTTAAAATGACTTCTATTTGTATTGTGGCTATTGAAGATTTGCATTTAGAATAGCTTGATGTTAAAACAACCTTTCTCCATGGTGATTTGGAAGAGGAAATATATATGGAACAACCACAAGGATTTGAGGTCAAAGGTAAGGAGAAACTAGTGTGCAGATTGAAGAAAAGCTTATATGGCTTGAAGCAAGCACCTCGGTAATGGTACACTTAAAATTTGATAGTTTTATGGTTGAGCAAGGCTACAATAGGTGTAATTCTGACCATTGTGTTTATTTTTAGAGGTTGGATAATGACAACTACATTATTTTATGTTTATATGTTGATGACATGATTGTAGCAGGGTCTAACATGGATCACATAAGTGAGCTAAAACAATAGTTAGCAAAATATTTTGCTATGAAGGATTTGGGGGCAAAAAAACAAATCCTTGGTATGAAAATTTGTAGAGATAGGAGAAATAGAAAATTGTTTTTATCTCACACTAATTATGTTGAAAAGGTGTTGCAGAGATTTCATATGGAGAATGTAAAAGCTGTCAGCACACCTTTTCCTATTCATGTTAAATTAACTAAGGATATGTGTTCAAAGACACAAGAGGAAGAAAAAAAAATGTCCAAGGTCCCATATGCTTCAGCTATAGGCAGTTTAATGTAAGCCATGGTATGCATGAGACTAGATATTGCAAATGTCGTAGGAGTTGTTAGCAGGTATTTGAGTCATCCCAGAGTTGAGCATTAGAATGCGGTAAAATGGATTCTCAGGTACTTGAGAGGTACATCCAATAAATTTTTATGTTTTTGGGGCTCTAATACTGATTTAAAAGGCTATGCTAACTTAGATTTGGTAGGGGATATAGATACCAGGTGGAGTACCATAGGTTATGTATTTACAGTTGGTGGGACAACAGTGAGTTGGATTTCTCGATTACAAAAGGTGGTTGCTTTATCCACCACATAGGTAGAGTGTGTTGCTGCAACAGAGGTGGCAAAGGAGATGATATGGTTGCAACTTTTCATGGATGAGTTGGAAAAACAACAAGCTGAAAATTACTTGTTTATAGATAGCCAGAGTGCTATACATCTTGTAAAGAATTATGCCTTGCATTCTAAAACAAAACACATATAGTTGAGATATCATTTCATTCAGTCAGTGTTGGAGGATGGGCAGGTCAAGCTGGACAAGATACATATAGATGTCAATCCAATAGATATGTTTACGAAGGTGGTGACAAGGGAGAAGTTGAGCTCCTCTTCAACTTCAGTTGGCCTTCAAGGTTGAATTCAAGGTATAACAGAGCAGCAGGGTCCAAGGTACTTATTTCCAGTGGGAGTTGTAAGTGCAACAGTGTCGTCCAAGATCAGTCTCCAAGTGGGAGATTGTGTTGGTGTGGAGCCTGATCAGTCTCCAAGTGGGAGATTGTTGGTATGTGGTGACTAATCATGCTATATTGTACTCCCCGACATGTATCCTTGTTGGGGTTTGGGGCTAGGCTGGGCCTCGTGCTGGGGTTCAGAGGCAGCAGCCCCCGAGAAAAAATTTCCTCCTACTTTTTCCCATTGTTAGTTTCTTTGTTTATTAATTAAATCTGCATTTAATTGTTAGTTATCTACCTTTCTAACCCTAACAATCCTCCCCTCAAAACTCGTTACTCTCCATTATGAGGACTTTTTAGGGGTCAAATCATGTCCTTGGGGCACTATTATATGCCCACTTGACCCCTACCACTATGGTATAGACCCTAGGGGGTTTCTTTATGCATCCTAACCCAATAAATTGACCAACAACCCTATTTAAAGACCCACTCAAGGTTCCATAAGAGGATGTCTTTCAATTTGTTCTCACTAGTTCTCCCTTCTTGTATTGGAACCCTTTCTTTCATGCACATTACCAATGAAATCATAAGTAATAATCATATATCACCTTAATTTGGTAGCTAAAATAAGATTTAATTGTACAAAAAATTCATTAAAATTCAAATTTGTATTCATAGTTTACAAGTACCTAATACCTTCATGGCAATGATAGTAAGGTATCTCAAAATGAAATACAAGCACATTGTCGCGAAATCATATTATGCATTGTCTGAAATCTATCTAAGCATCTATTAGGAGAAATATATAACAAAATTATGATTGTATTATTCACATGCGAAGTGGGGTCTTACAGTTTCAACATTTGAATTACTTTTTTCGAAAGTGATTTTTATATCTAATAGCTCAACGAGTGTCTCGTCGATTTGACATATAAGTCTCAATTGATCTAAATTTATACGAAAAGATTCATGTATTGTTGGCATGTTTTGGTTTGGAAACGTTGGTCGCAGTGAAGGAGGATGTGGAGTGTTTTTATCTTGAGTGGGGTTAGAGTTTTCATCTTAAGCAAAGTTGGGATCAACCATTATTAATCCTGTTAATTAATAAAATTATTAAAAATTAACAATCATTTTAATGCAATAAAAAACCTATTAAAAATCCTATTTTTGACAAAAATTCACAAAAAAACAATGCAAAACTAATGTAAATTGTAGAAAAACATTAAAATTTATAAATACCTTTGAAATGTGATTGATTTGAGTAGAAAAATTAACTCCCCAATGGATATTCGAGTTGCTCAATGCAAAAATCTCATGTAGATAATTCATAGACAATAGAAATATGAGCTTTCATGTTTTCCTTTTTGATTTTATGGAACAGGAAATGAATATTACTTTCCTTTATATAGTTTTTCTAATTATTAGTAGTTTTTTTGAGATGTAAGGTAATCATATATTATTTTATATTATAATATATATTATAAATAATAGAATAGAATAGAATAGAATATTATTATATAATATTATATTATAATATATAATAATATAATATATATATTATATTACAATATAATATAATATTATTATATTATATTACATTATTATATTATATAATATTATTATATTATATTATATTATATTATATTATAATATAATATATTATAATATAATATTACATAATAATATAATATTATATAATCATATAATATAATATGTTTATATTATAATATATTTGATATATTATAATATAATGTTATATAATATTTAATAGTATATAAGTATTGTAATATAATATAATATTATAATATATTAAAAATATTATTATATAATATTAAATTAAAAAAATTATAATAATATATTAAATTAAAGCTATGGTTAGTCTCAGACCTAACAAAATTTAAAAAATTGACCTAAACATAAGAATATCCATTTCAAAATGGATATCAATTTCGGTTTGGTGTTTGCTATGACACCATATACTTTCTACCAAGCCTAGAAAAATTCAAAGCAAATTCTTATGTTTTTGAGCAAGTTAAAAATGCCTTCTTTCACATCGCCACTTTGAGGACCACCATGATCTTGCACAGACCCATAAGAGAGATGCATCATCTAATTGTACATCTTTGTAGTAAGGGTCATTACATATCTTTTATTGTAAATTCTTCTGAACACATGCTCTATGAACATAAAAGCTATATTGTTGCAAATCAACATGTTTTTTGTTAACTATGAGTATATCTAGGTCATGTATATGCCATGGTAAGTAAGTTGCAATTATAGTAATATCTTGAGGAAAAAAATAGTGTAGCCCCTATATTTTAGCTGAACCCCTCTTGTACAAGTAACTTGGAGGATAGGTTTGACTTTTTCTATAAGAATCTCCTCAATTTGAGTTAGGTGTTGCAAACAAGCCAGCTCCTCACTAGGGTCAACGTTGTTCCACTTTTAGAAGTGATTTCCATTTTTATTTTTTTGAAATGCACCTTGAACAAGCACTACTACCATTTAGTTCCCTAGTTTTTATTCCTAGATATCATTACATGCATACTTGGCACATTGAAAGGTTTAATAGGCTATCCAACTTTTAATAGAAGGAATTCCTAGTGATGTAATAGGTTGTAGAAAATAGTGGAGGATGCTAGGTTTGGGAGGGTGAATTGGGGTGTAATATAGACTGCATTTGATTTGCATGTGATTGTAATGGGTATGAGTTAACTACTAAATCAAGATGTTGTGGATGTGGAGGTGCCTACAAGGAGGTCATGATGGTTTTCCCATCTCCCTCTATTAATAGAATCCTTATTTACATGGTATCATAATCGTTGTATTTCATTATGATGAGAACACTTTGCTTGCATAATTTATGCTTAGTTGTCCATGACAAGGGCTATTGAAGATCAAAGCAATGCAATATTAATTTGAAGCAGTGCAAGACAAGTAGATATAACATGTCCAATTATGTACATGAATTTTTAGGAGATAACTTTGGTGTGTGACATTAACTTCACACATAGAGAAAAAACATTAGACTTTTAAAAAAACTATGTGTGAGTGATGTTGGTTGTGTTTAAACATCATGTTGTTATGTGTAGAATTTGTTATAAATAATATAGTGACTTGTATATAATTTGAATGACAATAACACTTGAAGTAACAATGCTTTGTATTGAAACAACTTTAATTGGAATGCATATCTTGAAAATATAAGAAATAATAATTCCAAAAGAGGGAAAATATAATATTGTGGGACCAAAAAGACTTTGTATTGAATTTTATTTAAAATTTTAGGCACCCATGTTTACATACAATGGTATTGATCATAACAAAAGCTATATTAAATACTCAAAAATGATATAGTATTGTGGACACTAAGAGGTATATGAAAACTTTAAAGAGATTTAATCATTTTAATTACAAAGCTTTATATTTCTTTCCTAGAAAATGAATTCATTTTGATGGCTAGCTCAAAGAAAAATTGGCACCCAACAACTTTATCTAGCACATGTTTAGCAGCATCAAGTTTAACTAGCACTAATTGGAAATTTTCAATGGATAGACCCAACAAGGCATTTATGGGTCCTTCAAAGGTAGTGACTTTAAGAAGAACAATTGTTCCATTGTCCTAATCCACTTTTACCATGTAGCTAAAATCACTTCCAAGGAGATCAATAGAAGACTTTGGGCAGTGAAAGATATTGGGGTTCTTCTGTAAAAGATTTTTCTAACATTTCTTATTGCCCACCATTAAAGGATAATCTAGAGGTAATAAATTTTTTCCATGTCAAGTTTTGATATGCTTGCTTTTACGCAAACATTTCTTTTCTTAGGGAAAGTTGTATTCTTGATCAATGCAATCTCAATTGGATTTAAAAACTTGTTGGGAGAAAGTTGATTGTTTGAGAGGGAAAGGAAAGAATTTTCAGTGCCTATAGTGGAATATGAGTCATGCAATGTTGAAGCTTCCAATCAATTTGGATTTATTATAGTTGTAGTTGCAAATATAGTATCAAGAGGTTTTGCACACTAGGAATTATACATCAAAATTTGATCAAAATAATTGGAGGGGTTAGTAGAAGAGGAAAACTAGATAAATCTTTTCCCTAAAATACATAATGATGACCCCAAAGTGTAACATCAATGGTCAAACATGACATGTCTATTATTTTTGTAGTACATTTGACTATTTTGGTACCATATCTCTTATGGATGGTCAATACAAGGGAGATAGATAAAAGTATGAAAATAACATCTACAAGGGAACTAATAGGAAATGACATCAAGGAATCAATTCTCTTGATATTCAAGTTGTGCATGGGTATTTTAGAGTCTGCACATGTTGAAGGAGTTATTGTTGATGAGCTATATAGCAAAATTTTGAATGGGTTTGTCGAGCTACTTTATTTTGTATTGGCATCTTTTATATGACCATTTGAAATAATGTAGAGACTAATAGAGTGCACAACATTGTAGAAATCATCAACAAGTTCATTGAAGCATGTGACATGTATTTTAGACCCCGCTTTCTCAATGAGGTCAAAACCAAAAACTTTTCCTTCTTAGCTAGCATTTTGAAACTCGTGGATTGGAGTTTTTATTAATGCCCTACCCTCAATGGTCCAACACGTATGGTATAGGGTCAAAGTTTTGATGGAAATTATTTTAGAAGGGGCTATGGTTGGTTGTTTGTTAGAGCTTAGATCTTGTTCTAATGAAAAAGTGGCAGACTAAGAAGAACCAATTGGGCCCTGAGAGCTAGTAGATGGTAAGTGACTTATAGTCTAGAGAAGAGGAGTGTCAATGAGTGGTGCCTTATTTGAGAATATTTCTAGAATATTGATAATTATAGCCTTGGAATGGAAGGACACCAATGATTTAGGAAAATCCCATGAATGAATGAGAGAAATATGTTAAAAGAGAGTAGGGATGGACATAGGTGTATTTTCCAAACACCTTTGATGTATATTCTTTAATGCGGACAATACACCTGATGACCAAAGCCTCTTCAACACCAAGATCGTTAAATTCATTGGGAAGCAAAGTTAGATGGGTGTGGACACCATCGGAGAGTTGTAGCTGGTATTTGACAATTGTAGAATGAGACTGTTGTATACTATATATGGATGTAACCTATAATGAAGAATCAAGATCAAACATTCCTGCAAAAATTTCTTCAATGGCATTTGGAGTTAGGGTTTCCATAAGGAAGGTGAAAGCGAGTCAATTTTTTTTGGCCTGCAAGCAATTTGTGAGTGTTAGAATTGGCTATTGCGATAAGTAAAATAAAGGTGTTTATTAATTGCAAAATTATTATTAAAGGGAAAACACCAAAGGAGAAGATGAAAATCTATAAAAGAAAACTATCAAATGAAAGGTAAAGAAGGGAAGTAAAGGCTGGAAAATATATGCCGAAATAGTTTATGAAGCTTGTTACTTTCAATATTGTTTCAATATTTTATGGTAGGGTACATGTTTATCAAACCAATGGTTTGTGGAGGTGTTAAATTTATGCAAGGTATATAATAGAAAAATTTCATGGAGTTTTCAAAATTAATACAATATTTATCAACATATATGTGTTTTAGCTTTTTCATGGTGTATTATATAAGCATGATTTGAGAACTTGAGATTTACAAATAGCAACAACTTTCAAATAGAAATAAAGCATTAAAGTAATAAATAAAGTTTAATTTAGAAGAATGATAATTAGGAAAACACAATTATGTAAATGATAAACAAGTATATTAGAAATAACATAACTATTTTGGCAAACTATAATACAAAAAAAGTGTCAGCATTTCCTTGTGCTAGATAGTATTTACAATGCTTATATTGAGATTTCTAAAGCATGACTCTAGAAGAATTTCAAGTTTCTTTACATCACAAACATAAGTAGGCATAGTATAGGGACAACAACAAAAGCTTTTAACATACTATAGACTATCTAGGTAAAGCTAAAATGTGTTGATGATAATGAGCATCATAGTATTATTATAGTGTTGATCAAATTTTAGCTCTTTAAGGAAATTGCACAACCCCTCTAGTTTTTTGCAGCTAGATTGGAATGTTGATAATGAGGCATGAATTATCTTGACAACCAATTCTTTGAAAAGACTTGGTGCCTAACATGCAACTTTCACTTTGTCAATGATATCGAGGCAACTATTGGACACAATAGCAGTGATATGTTAAATGTTTGTGTGAAGAGAATCGGGTTTGTCTAAAGAAGAAAATGATTCTGATACTGTGAGTGTTGCATGCACTGGAATGGAGGGGAGCTTGGTTATATATTGGTTGTCTCACCACTAGACAATTGAATGATGTGAGGATTATTTAGATATGTATGATATGTTGCAATCTGAAACCACTATGTATGATGTGAGGATTATGTATGATATGTTGCAATCTGAAACCATGAGATTTGAAAAAAATATTAAAGCATAGAGACGTGAGATGCTAAGTAGGTTAGAGGGTATGATATGTTCAAACATTTATGTATAAATCGAACATTTCCATTACATTTATAGAAAATGTGTGATATATTTATATTTATGATAATTGTAATATATATTTGAATTTGGAAAAAAAAATAATTAAATAAATAATATGGATGGTTGATTTCGATGATATAATCTTCATGGTTTTCCTTCTTTGAGTTTGTACACCTGCTGTTAAATAATTATAATTACCCTCTTGAATGAACTTGAAAGGAAGAAAATTGGCTTCACCTTTCTCCACCCTTTGATTAGGGGCCTAGTAAGGAGAAACTTTCACTAACTTTCACTCAAGAACAAGCCCTTGAGATTTCTTTACAAAGGAGAAAGAAAACTTGCAAGAGGTCTATCATAGGGACTAAAAATGATCTAATGAGGGGTTCACCACCAAGTTTAAACTTGGAAAAGACAATTAAATGCTAATAGAAATGCAAAAACCCTAATATGATGCAAACTTGAATTAAATGACCTGGAAATGCATATAAATCATAATAGAAAGTTGTAAAACTAGAAGTGTGCACCTAAAAAGCTTGTAGAAGCTTGAATGAAGACTAGAAATGTTGTTGATTCTAAAATTTTGGCCTATTGGGACTCATTCGCCATTTTGGGCGAATTAGTCCCATATCTAGATTTTTGCATAGGAGAAGGTTTTGGGAAAATGGTATCCAAATTTGTAAATATATCTAAAAAATAGCTATAGTGGGACTCATTCGCCACTTGTGGTGAATGAGTACAATTTGGATGTTTTGGAAATTCAAAGCCTGAATCTACTTTGCTACATTTTCTCATTCTATTCCTCCAACTTCTCAGATTTGAAACTCTGATTTTCGGGTTGTAGATGAGCTTTTATTGAAGATTATGACCATGCAAATGGGGATACCACTCCAACAAGCTTGTAACCCAATCTTTAATGATCTTCAAGTCTTCAAAGCACCTAAATCCATAATCACACAAAGAGAGAGAGAGAGAGAGAGAGAGAGAGAGAGAGAGAGAGAGAGAGAGAGAGAGAGAGAGTTGATTGTTAGGGAATAGGGGTTTTCCTTGGTTAAACCCCTTTTAAGTAATTAAACCAAATGATGAAATAAGATAATGAAGTGTGAACATGATATAATGCAATTAAACCTTGCCATGATGATGGATCTTGAATTGCTACAATAATTGATGGAGAATTTTCCCTTGAATGCATTAGAAATGATCATGAAAGCTATCTTGATGACCTTGTGAAGACTTGGAGTGCTTAACGTGATAACATGAATGCTAATGTGAAATAGTGATTTAAAAGATTCTTTATATATGATATTCACTCAAATGACTACTAATTTGATCCCAAAGGCCAACATAGGAGAAATTTAAACTTACAACCCAATTTTTCCCACTCAAACCTTGAAAATAGCTCAAATGGGACTCATTTGTTAAGCTAGGTGAATGAGTCCTACCTAGATGGGACTCATTAACCCAAAGTGGTGAATGGGTCCCACAAGGGCTATTTTGCTAGCTAAAGTATTGGGGAGTGAAGAATTTAAGCTTATATGTTGATCTTGTCGAGTTTTTGATCAAAATTTTCCTTTTGATGCAGAATATGGGGCCATAGGGGCCTTATAATGATCATATAAAGGTCATAAATGTAAGGGGGCCCAAAATCCTATGTGAAAGTGTAAATAAATACACTTTACAACACTAAATTAAGGTAAAATTGGGTCTATTTAGATTAGAAGGGCCCTAAATCCCATGTGAATGTGTAAAAAACATTACAACACTAGATTCGGTCCACCTTAGTTTACAAGCCTCCTAAATTTAACATTAAATTAAGGAAGAGTTAAGTTAATTTAGCTTTAAAAGGGCCCAAGACCTAATGTGGATGTGTAGAACACCTCACAACACTAGATGAAGGTGACATTAAGTCAAATTTATCATGAATTATCCCCAAATTAAGTAAGGGATACTTTTTTCTACACTACAAAACTATATCTATAAACTAAATTTCAAATATAAAAACAAGGAAGCAGGGTTGTCCTTGTTGAAACATAGGGTCCAGTTGCCCACATTATCAGGCCAGTCATTCAATAATTTTTAAAATGCCGATCTTTGATTAGCTAAACTTTGAGTACAAGAGAATTTGGACACTACGACCATTGTTTATGGCTATTTTTGGATTAGACCACACGTGCTCAAAGCTATTGAGTGCAAACATGTCTTTTGTAGGGATTGAAAGCTATTGGTGTTAATTAATTTGTTTAAATGGAATTTAAATTTCCCCCTTAATTTGGTAGATCGTGTTAGATTTACTTGCTTTTGTTTAGAATGTTTCATGATGTTTGTCTTACGGGTGCGAGATATCATTCAGTGAAGGAAAACTTTATAATGAGTTGAGTTGTTTGAAATTAGGCGATCTTCTAAAATTTGGTAGCACTCTGCTTGATTTTTACAAAAATATAGTGTAGAAAACTTTGGGAGAATTGTTTTAGGGTTGGTAAGGTATGTATCAACCAAGGTATACATTGGAATTCTTCTAGTGTTTTTTTGTATAATCAGGGTAAATAGTGACGGTCTATGATTTGGGTTTAAGTTGTGAATATATTAAAATTTGTTAATGGATGGTTGTGTTTTAGAATTTGATCTTTGTCCCTAATGTGAGAAGCATATTGTTTTTTCTTCACGGTCTTTGAGTTAAAATTGTTCCTCAAAAATAATAATGCTCCTTAAATGTGTTGAGTTCCAGTCCCCTCCCTAATTTGATGAGGGTGAGTTTTTCCTCTTTTGTAAGATGTGAACTACTCAGTGTGTTAAAACTGAAAACCATAGTAGCAAAAGTCTAACTAACTCATTTAACTATAAATCATAGTTGCAAACATCTACAAAAGGATATGATTTATTATAAATAATTGGTGCTTGGTTTGGGTGTCCACTTTTCCATTCACAGATTTATGGTTTTGATTGGTTTTTTGGCATTTTATCAATATAATATTGCAAATATCTGAAAATTGCATTTTAATCTAAATTTTTGTGGTAATCCACACTTTTTTATTAAAATAATTATGGTTTGTGGGTTTTTTCTTGTTTATGTGGTGTTTATTTGATAATTCTTAGTTTTTCCTTAACCCTAACTTGGTTATCTTTTTTTGGCTGAAGGGTTGAGAGCAAGTTGTAGATACATTGGGAGGAGAATGAATTTTTAATATTAAGTTTGAATAATTTCATATGAATATACACCTCTACCTATGTAGCCTCATGCATTATTTGTGAAAGCATGGTAGAATGTATCACTAGTCCAAGAATATAGCCTCATTCTTAGTTTTTTAATGTTTTGGTCTAGTTTGGCTATTCTTTGGAGGGTTGCAGGCAAGTGAAACATTTGGGTACATACAACCTAGAATTTATAGGTGGGTATGCACCACTTTTCACTATTGATAGGATAGATTTTTATGCTAAGAGTTGTGTAGTGTTAACAATAGGGCACCCATTAAGAGTAATCCATTTTTGTTCTAAAGAAGGTTCTTACTAAAATGCTAATCGAATTATCTTACATATGTTTGGGCCTCCCTTACAACTTCTAGTTGCAAAGGACCAATTTTCTATCACTCTAGTAAGAATATCAACTTATACAATAGGGACCCCCATTGTTTGTAAGATACAATTTGTTGCTAAAGGAAAAGTTTGTTTGATTATTTCTCTAGTATCCCATGAATATTAAGGATGTTTGGTTTTTGTTTCAAAGGATTTTACTCTATAGTCAATTGGGCTCTCATGTATGTGTTTCTTACTTCATTGTTGTATTAAGTAGATGATTGCTTTTGTGTCTTGGGAAGGTTGACAATTGAAAAAAAATTAGGTTTGATGTTACCTACAAGACAATAGTTTTTTCTCTAGCACATGTAGTCCTCCTTGTTATAGGGTATTTATAGTACAGTTTGTTTGGTCCTTGAATTTCCAAACCCTAGATTGATGTAGTATTATGCATTAGGGTTTGAAGCTATGTAGAAATGGTGAAAGCTACAAAATAGGGGCTCAAAGCAATCAAATTCTTTTGGCAGTGGCTATGAAATAAATGTAGAAAGCTTCAGTAAAATAGGCCATAATTTGTATGGCCATTGGAAAGAGCATAAGTAGAGTTTTTTAATACAAATTGAAAGGAGGGCAAGTGACTTACTGCAAGATTCTGCATAAATTGTGTCTTTATGTCAACGATGCTGATGAGGATAATGTGCAGAGTTTGCAGGAACAATATTATGAAGCCTAGACCAATGAATTCCAACGTACGTAGAGATAACAAAATATTTATTTTAGAGTTAAAAAAAGCTTAAGAAAAATTGAGCCAACTATGTAGAGGCTGAGAAAATTTGAGTTGGGCCTATATACAACCTAACAATAAAGCTGTAATGAAACTAAGGAAAATGATTTACCTGAAGATTCTGTAGAAATGTTGTCCTTTTGTCAACGATTGCGATGGAGGAAAATGTGTAGAGCTTATAGGAAGAATATTACGAAGCAAATATTTTTTAAACCAACTACAATCGAGAGTAAATGCATCAACAATCCACAGATTTACATTGCCACAATTAAATGCGAGGCAAAATTCTTTTTTAGGCATGAGGCAAGGAATATTTCAACTGAATGAGAATGGATTTGTCAAATGGATTTTTCAAGTGAAGTGAATGGGATTTATCTCATGCAAATGCAAGTGGCATGTACTCTCTGCAACTGACGAATGCAAATGCATGTACTCTTTGCAACCGATGGCTCCAATGGATGGTGAGAATCGCTCACATCGTCTTGCATGACCCCTCTGCAGTTTGAAACCCTCAATAGACAAAAGAAGGCTGAAAAACATCAATAAAGGAACGCCTTCGACGTAATAAAACACATAAAGATGAAAACTATAATATCTCTTAGTACGGAGGGACTTATATCTGCCATGAATGTGCGGAATGATTTTTCAAAGTTGGGTTTATTGCGATGCGAAATATTAGGGAGTAAATAATTACAAAATAACGGGAGCGAATTAGTCGCTGATTTTTTAAGCGCACATAAGACGAGCCATATTGCTGTCATCTTTTTAGCTAAATACTTATACCGAAGAAATCATTCAAGGGAACAATAATTTTTGTTTTTATTCATAGTATTCCAAAAGATGCCGTGGCAGAAAATTGTCGGCCGTCCAGAGTCACCTCGTGGTTGCGTGGATAGAAAAAGGGTCTTGTCGAACAAATTTTAAAAGAATACTACCTTGAGATGAGATCATCGTGATCATGTCACCTGAGATCATCGTGATCACGTCACCTTATATATTAATGTCTATAAATACAGTTATATGGAGTCTCAAATATGGAAATATTCAGGCTCTTTGTGTTATAAGATTTGTTAGCAATTGTTGGAAGAGGATATGATTAGGAAAATTGAGAAGTTTATCATCAAGCTTTTTTGAAGTGTGAATTTGAAAGCCGTTGCTTGTAGACTATCTCTGATGTGGTAGACGTTCTATTCTACTGATAGAATCAATCAGCAGGCACTAAGCTAGGAAGTAAAGTATCAATAGTAATGGAGGTGCTCAAATCGAAATCTAGATCGGTGGTGGAGAATGTGCTGGCGATGAAGGGCGGTCATGAAGATTCTAGTTATACTGTAAATTCCCTTTCAGTTCAGGTACCTTGATTCTCTTTTACACCAACTCCGTTCTTTTGAGATGGTGATTTTTATTGTTGATTGTAGGAGAAAAAGCTTGCCATTTATGATGATTGTAGGAGAAAAAGCTTGCCATTGATTCTGTTGCTTCTTGTTGCTCTTGGTATTGTTTAGTTGCTTGTTGATATGCCTGCACTTGCGTTGCTTGTGCAAGGAGTTGTGCTTGAGCTTGTGCTTGTTGTGCTTGATATTGAGATTGTGCTTGAGCTTGCGCTTGCACTTGTGCTGCTTGTTGCTACAATAATAGTTGTGCTTGAGCGACTCTTTGTGCTTGCAATGCTTGCACAGCTTGGGTGGCTTATTGTTGTTGCTATTGCAATAATGCTTGGGCTTGTTGTGCTTGTTGCGCTTGTAATGTGGCTTGTGCAGCTTTGGTAGCTTGTGTAGCTTGAGTTGCTTGTTGCACGGCTTTTTATTTCTGGACTTGTTGGTTTCCTCTTTGGAAATCAGCTTGTAATGCTCCATCATATTGATTTGATGTGGTGAATGTTGGTGGTGGTGGAGGTGGTGATGGATTTGGAATGGTATTCGTGAAGGTGGTGTTGATGTTTTGCATGTTGGATAATGGTATTGATGTGATGGGTCCTTGAGAGACCATGCCTTGTGATGTTAAGGGTGTGTTTGATGGTGTTGCTACTGCTTGTGTATTTATCCTTTGTTGTTGCAATATCAATGATAAATTTTGTGTGTTTGGTACAATGTTTTGATTGATGGTTGGGATGTAGGTCTGATTGATACTTGGTAGGGGAGGAAGCCCTAGACCAAGGATTGGTGTGGATGATAATGACAATGGCAGAAGAGGTGAAAATGTAAGGGGTGTGAGTTGTTGTGAAAATGTCGTGGTGTCGAATAAGCCCCCTATTTCGAACGTATCTCCCTCTTCTTGTGAATTTGTGAGAAGAGGTGTTTGTGGTGTTGCGTGAAAATATGATGATGATGGATCATGATGGAATGTGAGAGGAACATTCTTGTGTAATGGGTTTTCAGGTATATTTTGTTCCAATGTGGTGCTTGCGTCCAAACTTTGATTATTAACAAGGGGATGTGATTGAAGAGCATTGAGAAATGTGTTTCCCTTGTTGACATTGGGTTGGGTTGGAGCAAATGATGTTGTGATTTGTGGAATATTTTGTGTGACGTTTTGGGATGGAGGTGTAGATGAGATGGGGATGGTGGATGATATTGGGGGAAATGATGTGTCCACGATAGTACTCACATCAAAATCCGAAGGCAACTTGGCCCCATATTTTTCTAGTTCAAGCATGTACAAGGAAGGGTTAAGTCTCATCATGATGTTGATGATTTTGTGATTCTCTGGATTTTGAAGCATTTCTATCTTTTCCTCATGAGACATTTTGAAAGTAAGATCCTCCCCTTGGTTCTCTTCTTGCAGATTCTGTGATGATGAGAGGGTCAATGGGTTACTTGATTCTACTAGATTCATTTCTGCGTTGGTTTGGCTAAGATTGCTTGAAGCAGGTGTTTCTTTGTTGGCTTCCATACTCTTCTTGTATTGAGATCTCATTTGAACCATAAAACAAGGATCAACCTTTGGGAATATGGGAGATGAATCTCTTGATTCTTTGGATCGATGATTATTTTATGTCCCAAAGTGAGAGTTTTAAGATGCCTTGAGGATCAAAGGTGATGACATGATGATGATGTTAAGGATGGATGATATGGATGTTCTTGGCTTCTGATCAATCTTGAATGAGACACTAGGCTTTTAGGACTTGCAGATTTTGGTTTTGATTTTTTTTGGGATTTGGTCCTTGATTTTGATTTTGATTTTGGATATTTTGAATAAAACGACCCTAAGATGTTGGATGATGATCTAAGGGATAGCTTTGTCCAAAGGATGATAATTTGAATATGTGTGAGGAGAAGGATGCATCTACCCAAACCTATTCAAACAAGATGATTTGTTTCACGAAGCATATGGAGAAGGATTCATCTACATACACTAAGCTAGACAAGATGATTTTGATAATTTTGACTAAGTATATGCAAAAGGATGCATCTACACATACCTAGCCAAAGGTGTTTTTGACAATGTTCTCAAGGATTTTGTCTCAATGATTTCAATGATGGTTTGGATTTTTGCCATAAAGCCTAGTATCAAGGACAATTTCAATATTTTCCAAAAGGTGGTGATGAGATTGGATTTGTTTTGATGTTTTGATGGATGGATGAAAAAAGTTTTGATATGTTTTGATCCTAAGATGAACCTAAAAGGTACACTTTGTTTTCCTAGACCTAGGTATTGAAGAGCATGCATATGCTTCCTAAAGACCTTTGTAACCAAGCAATGATTTCATTTGAACATTCATTTTCAGATTTCCAATCAATGATTTGTGCTTTGGGATTTTGAGTCTTCAACACACATGAAAGTTCATTTTGTTTAGCTTTGCTTAGTGTCTTTCTTTTACCAAAAAACACTTTCTTCAATTAGGTTTTCAAACTAAGATGTCCTATGTCTTAATTTCTTCAAACCCCACAAGATATGTTATGTGAAAATTTAATGAACTTAAGGCAAAGGGTTTCCCTATTGTTTACTTAAGGAGACAAATCAAGATTTAATCCAATGTTTAGAAACCTCTAAGTATGTGAATCCCAAGCAAAAGCAATAACATATGGATTGAGTCAATGGTATTTGTCTTCAAAACAGTTTGAAATTTTGGATGATGATAAGTGTTTGTTTCCATGATGTTTTCGATCGAGCAATGCATTTTGTAACCCAAGAATAAGTACAATCCTATGGATGTGTAAGACAATATTTGTTGGATTCCCACTTGGACAAGTCCAGCTACGCTTATCTCTAGCAAATGGTTAGATGCTTCACCCCACTGGCTCCCCTCCACGACACTCACTTATATGGGGCAGCCAAGCACCAACACCCATGAAACTCCCATGGCATGCTTTCCATCTCTACTAGAAGACAGTAAAAATGTGGGGTGGCTTCAAAATGACGGTTCTTGCACCAACAAATAGATTAAGGATTTTGGAAAATTCTAGCACTTGGGTTTTAGTAAGGACTTTATGTTTTGTAGAAGTTGACCCAGCATGGCAAGAGTCCCCTTTCGGGTCCATCTTGTCAGAGTCAACTGTGTGATATTGGCGTTTCTTCCAATATCCACATTTATATCCCGGTTGGAAATACTCTTGGCTTTAGAGTGTTACCAGTTGAGTTGTTCCCTTGGGTGAGTACTTTTTCCCCAAGGCAGACCCTCTAGGATAAACAATAGAAAATGAAGAAAAATATTCGTACCTCGATCAATCCTTGTTGGCAACAAGGAGAGAGAATGTACGCAACAAAGTCCTCACTCACACTTGCACAATAGTTTGTTCAATTTTAAGCCCAAATCAAAGTCTGGAGGTGATTGCTTTATCTTAACCCAAAGTCATAGAAAATACCTTTTAATTCTCAAGATCACTATAAAGCGCGAGAGAAGCGCATATGTCCTTTTCTAATGACTTTAGTCTAAGTAAGCCCTCATGAAAAACACAACTACACTTGTTCTTTTTAGATCCTCAAAGCAATATGTGAGTTTATTTTATAGCACCAAATCACAAGTGAAAGACATTTGTTCAATTGTTTAATCCATAAACGAAATCTAGTAAGTTGTTGATCCTAAGATTCTTTTTAAACCTTTTGCAAGAAATAAACAAAAAGAATCCTTTTTAAACCCAAATGAAAGCTAGTGTTCTAAAGAAAGAAAAAGATGACAAATTCTTGAAGAAGTGTTAAGCAAACACTTAAGTGTTAAAAAACACTTAAGTGTTAAAAAACACTTTGATTAGACCTAATATCATCTCCATGCTTCTTCTTCCTTTGTGTTTGGCTTCCAACCTACAAAGTAGAAAAACAATCTGATTCTAGAAAAACACAAAAGTTAAAAAACCAGAAAATAGTAGATAAATAAATCATGAACCAAAAGCACGTGCTAAAAAATTAAGTCCTCCCTTTTTCTGTCTTCCAGCATCGCTATTTTTTTCTTCCAGCGGTGCTCTTACAGTGCCGCTTATAAGTCAGCGGTGCTCTGTGTTGGGATACAGAGCACGATTGTGTCACTCTTTTCGCCTAGCGTCACAGTTCTTGAAAGCGTCGGAGTTTTAAAATTTTTGAAAACTTGTGCAGATCGGCGAGTCTAGCAGCACAGTTTAAAATTTGAAATTTTTGGCGGGATGAGTCCAGCGGTGCTAAAATAGCGACGCTGACGAGCCCGCGGTGCTAAAACGGCAATGCTGACGAGCCCACGGCGCGAAAACAATGATGTTGATGAGCCCGCAATGGAATTTCCTATGTATCAAGAAAACACATAAATTTTGAGAAAATGTTAGAATTTATGATTTTCGGCCCTCCTTCTAGCACCAAATGTGCGAACCCTTTTCCTAGTACCTGTAAAACAACATGAATAAATGATTCAGACAAGGATTTGCAAGCTAAAAGAAGGATTCCCCATGAAATCCATTTGAAAACTCAAAATAGGAAATAAAATAAGCAAGAACACAATGAAATGATAAAAACTAGATTAAATCCTAATTTAAATAGCAAACACTTGATCCCATGGGGGAATTGGTGCCAATTTGATGTGAAAATTGGCCCTTTCCCAATTCCTATGATGCAAGATTTGAATGTTGAAGAGATTGATCCACTTTGTTGATGAAATGTGAAGACTCCAAGCCAAAATCTGCAAAACCTAACTATGACTCAATGATAATGGATGAAACTCAAGATATATTTGAGCATGGTAACTTTGCTTGGATTGTGGATGATGAAATGAGGAGAGGAGCCCTTTATTTATAGGATTTGAAGATGGATGAATGCCCAAATTTGAGCAATGTGGGACTAACATTCATCCAATGATTTGGTGCCACTTGTCAAGCTATGAATGGATGATGGTTGTGCAAGATTTGGGATTTGTGCCAATAAATGCAAATATTTGAAATTCAAATTTTTTGAAATGACATGTAAGAGGGAAGGAAAAATGCAATAAATGCCACTTGGCTCAAGGCAAAGGATATGTAAGAGGTTTTAAATGCCTTGTTGGATGTACATGTTGACTTGGAATTTTTTGAATTCAAATTGAGAGAATATTCCAAAGAGATGCCTTGTGAGGAAAATAGGGATTTAATAAATGAATTAAATCTATTTTCATGTGCAACTTACATTATCTAGAGGATGTGACATGAGATTAAATTAAATTAATCAATGGTTAATTAATTTAACAGGAGATTATATGATGTGACTTATTGACTTAAATTTATGGATTTATTTAAATCAGATAAGAGAGGAATATGATAAGAGGCTAATTAAATAAAGATTTTGATTTATTTAATTAAAAGGGATGGTATTAGATTAAATTAAATAAGTTTTTAATATTTTTATTTTAATGGATAGACTTTAGGGATTTAATCAAATAAATTGATTATTTAATTAAATAGGGATAATTAGATCAGATGGATTGATTTAATTAATAAGAGAAAGTGACTTAATTAGAAAAAATGATTTATTTAATTAAGAGATGAATATTGATTAATTTAATTAGATAAGGGAATTTGATTAAATGGTTAGACCGAGGAATGATTTAGGAAGAAACAATGTTAGTAATTCAGGATCGAATGCACAATGTCAATCAGTATATTTTCGGTGTCTACAATATGTTTATTTGTAGATCTTTGTGTACAGATTTGACAGGTTATTAGGTGTTGAAGATTGATTTTCAAGTCAACTAGGTGCTTCAATTCAATTTGAGTCAAATTCAAGCTTGGGGAGACTTATTTGTCCATTTTCTACAGAATTGACTTCGGTAACCCGACAAACAGACATTCCTAGATTTGGTGTTGCAGAGTTGTATCCTGAGTTTTCAGAAATTTGGGAGAGGACTGATTCACCATTTGTGGAAAATGAGTCCCACCTTAGGACTAGACACTTGAGTTTTTTCATATTTTAGATCCTGACAGACATAAACCATCTCCTCGTAGTTTTTCACCAATAGGTGGACTAATTCACAACCCTCAGTGAATGAGTCCCACTATGAAAAATCAGTAATTTCAATCAGCATTCAAAACACTCTAGAATCATCACAACTCATCTAGGTGCACTCAGATTCATCCCTATACTTTCTATTTTGCATTATTTCTTCATTTACATAGTTGTTTGCATATCATAATGTGTTTTCAAACATAGTTGTAATTGCACTTTTCCATTCATATTAGTCCATTGCATTTAATTAAGCTCATTTACAATAAAAAAAATTGCATACATCCTGACTTGAGTGTTGCATAATCATTTTTGGCCCTATTTCTCTCCTTTTAGGTGAAAAACCCTAGAAGTGGAAGAGTTGTCCATAGGGTGCAAACAATCTATGTTTCATTTTGGTGAAACCAACTTTTGAACACTTTACACATCTAATTTCATTTACATAGTGCATCCTAGTTTCCATTTGCATTAGCATTCAATTAAGACATTGATTTGTTATTGCATGCTAGGACTTTTCATTTTGCATTAGTGAAAACTTCATTTAGATTTCATTTTTGCATTTAATCTCATTGAAAAATGTAACAATTTTCATTTGCATCTGGGTATGTGCAGGATCATGATGGGCCAAAAAGTGGTGATATGATGGGTATTTATAGGGTATGTGGCTAGCAACTTTTATTTTACCCAAAATTTGATGAAACGGAAAGGGTTTTTAAAGGAGATTCTCAACTTTCCACCAATATAAATTATGCTTTACTTTAAATTTAATAAATTATTATTATTCATTTTCTATTTTAATTATGAGTAAACTCTTGATTGATAGGCTGATTGAAAAACATCTATAGCTTTCAAATGATATCACATCTTTTGAATCTGAAACATGCATCACATTCTATCCTTCACATACTATAGGATTGAAATAAAAATGAATTTCATGAATTTTTGACCAAGTTAAGGTGGTCAAACATACAAGTTTTTATATTTTTTAAAAGTTGTAATAAAAAATTCATAATTAATTATTTACTTGGAAATTTTTTTTAAAAAAATGTGCATCACATCAAGAAACGAGTCTTCTACTTATATATAAATTCTTATAAAAACATATTATCATTTTACTATGGTTAGGGTGGTTATACAGACGCTTACTTCTTATTTTTTCCCTAAAATTTAAGTACTATTGCATTGAAATTTCAAATTTTCACCAAATAGATTTTTATTTTTTTGAAATAAACCTAGTAGTTTAAAAAATACATTCAATTTCCTATAGATTCTATTCTTACATGTTTTTGAAATAATATAGATAACTTATTCAAATTTTTACGTCAAGTTGCCTAAGTCTAATTTTTCTAATTTTTTTGCCACTTAAGGGCCTATTTTTTCCATGATGATCCTGCTCATACCCGTCTGTCATTGCATTCTATAGAGAATTTAAACTATCTTAACATTTCTGAAAAAAATTAAAAAACTTCATACTAGGACACATTCACCACCTAGGGCGAATTAGTCCCTCTACACTTCTTAGACAACATTTCTAGCATTTGTTTGCACTTTTGTTTTCTGTAGTTAGATCTCTATTATAGTTACTAGATTTCCTATTATTTTTATTTTAGAGCTCTAAGATTAGCTTGCATTTCTATTCACCCATCTTTTGTGATACTTGTATGAGTGTTTGGTGCCCTATTGATAATACTTTAGTGAGAAGAAGTTCTAGACTCATGGCATCTCATGATAGCTCTTTTGTTGTAGACCTTGGGATCTCACGAGCTCCTACTCCTAGTATGGACAATGGTACATTAGGCCCTAACCATACCACTTACATTCCTTACCCTTTCCATCCAATAAATGTTGACACCTAAAACAATTCCCTCCCATGAGAAAAAGTCATTAATATTCATGATGGCTTTGCACATTTACAACAAGACTTTCCACTTGAAAAAATTTACACAACTACCATACCTGCCATTGAAAACCTTCATCGCCTAATTGAAAGTGATGATGGCTTACAAGTGATGAAGAGAATTGTTGTTATTTACAATAAACATGCCTCTTCTAATACCCCAACAACAATCATTCTTGTAAGTCAGGGAGGACCTCAAGTTCCTCCCCCTTCCACCATTACATCCATACCAACCTATACCAATCCGCAAGTCCACACAACTATGCATCCAACTAATTATGCAACTACTTCTCTCCTTATTCCACCTAGAATTATTACTTATTTTGTGCCATCACAAGTCCCTTCCACCACCTTCACACCCCTCAACATTCCTTTCACTTCCCCTAACATCACTTACACAACATCACCATTCTCCCTTCCACCTCAACGCACTTATCCCGATCTCCTTCTTACCCAACTCCTTAACACTGTTTCATCCATGCAACACCAACTTTCCACAATTATTCAGGAACAAACCACTCCACCCACATATCATGTTCACATCAACCCCTTACCCTTAGAAATCTTATGTACCCCGATGCCACAAGGAATAGAAATGCCTCGGTTTGAGAAATACGAAGGAAAAGAAGACCCTATCAACCATGCTAATGCTTATACAACTTTGTGTAATGAATTTTTCCTTGATGATAAACTTTTAGCAAACTTTTTCTAAAGGACCTTGAAAGATCTATACCGCATTAGAATGGTTTTCCAACTTTCCCAATCATCCAATCTGTTCATTTAATGACTTGGTGGAAGCTTTGATTAGTAACTTTCAAGTTCACATGACACCTAAAAAGACCATGGCCAACCTTATGAGATGTAGACAAAAAACAAATGAAAAAGTGATGGATTTCATTTCATGGTACCAATCCTTATATGCTCAAATTGATGTCAAAATTCCAGATGCACATCTGCAGAAGATTTTTATCGAAAACTTTGACACCAACCTTTAGGATAAACTTACCATGATGAAATTCCCTTCATTCATTCATTTATGTACAACCTTATGTGATTACAAAATTTGGTTTCAAGTTGTGATTCAAAATCCACTTCTAGCTGAGTTGAAAAACCAGAACACACCAATCAAAATAAAAATAGCACACAAAACTTCCACAAACCCAACATAGGCTTTTTACAGTTTACTCTGCTTCCTCAACCATAATCGCTACCAACTCAACAAGTTCAAAATTCAATGGCTGATATTAAGGCAGTTGTGCCTTATCATTATGGGGATCCAAACAGATAATTCACTCCTTTACCCGATACCCTTCATCACACAATGAACCAATTAATTCAAAATACACATGCTTACTTTTCCACCTGTTCGACCACTTGATCCAAATAATCCATTATCACCTACCTTCAAACCTAATGCTTATTGTCACTTTCATTGCCAAAATGGCCATGACACCAAACATTGTAAGTGTCTTAAACATTTATTTCAAGACCTCATTGATTCAGGTGAATTGACTATTGCAAGTGTTAATGATCAAGGCAATAAGTCCATTGCACCCCCTAACCAAAATTTGCAAATATTCACCAATCCTATGCCTAAACACACTACCTCATTTGTAAAGGCTATTGAACCTTCAAATATTGATGTAATGACTGTTGATACAAACAACAAACAACATGATACAACTCCTATTGTTACCCTAAATCACTTGATATTACTTTTTCTGCTAAAAACATACTACAAAATCTTCTTGATGGTCCTCTCTACATAGCTAGAAAAATCTATGATAAGCCCACTAATGGGTTATCAATAGATCTCGCTTGTGGTGAGAAGGTGATCACAAAAGAGTTTTTAGTATTACATGACTTATATCAAGATGATTATAATAAACCCATTGCATGGATTAAAACACATACTGGTTTTGCATGCCCTACAATTGGATTGACAGTGCTACCTCTATAAATAGGACCTAAGACTTTGGATGTGACATTTTCAATTATTCCACAATCTGACCATTTTTTTGTGGCTAGGCCTCTCTTGGCTTTGCTCAATGAAAGCGGTCCCATCAGTTGTTCATAAGTGCTTCAAGTTTCCACATGACAATGAGATAGTCACCATACACCATAGTAGCTTTAATCCTTTATCTTCTAAAGGTAACTTCTCATTAGAATCCTTTTGGCCTAAACACATGGAACCTATCACCCCTCACAAGGACTTATTTTTCATAGCTTATCAAAAAAATTAATCCAAAAAGATAGCCAAATTATCTCTTCAAAACTCATCACCGTCCACTTCCGCACCTCCTATCATAGAAAAAACCATCAAACCTTCACCCTGAGTTTGACATTGAGCAAACCATCAAACCTCCTAAACTCAAAATTTCCCCACCATCATTTAAATGACCAAGGGAACATGAAACAAACCCTACTCAACCTCCTCACCTTAAACAAGTGTATAAATCTAAAGAGAAAGTGGTTGATCCATCCTCTTTGGTTTCTTTTGTTCTTCCCTCTTCCAAAGCAAAAGAACCTATGATGACTCAATCTGCTCTTACACCTCAACAACTCCAAAATAAAATTAAATGAAGCCATGGTGCTAGGGAACATAGGCATCACCATCATCTCCTTGCTCGTTAATCTCGAATAGAAGAAGATAAATAAAACCAACCCTTACCTTTGACAGAAGTAATCTTTGACCACCCTCCTTCTCCTGACCTACCACAAGATCATCCAGTGCAACAATTGCAAAAAATGAACCAATCCAACAACCTCAGCTTTTGATACATCCATCTTTAGAAATCACTATTCATCCTCCTATTGTCATTAATCTTGATGATGATGATGATGATGATGATGATGACGATGATGATGATGTGATGATAGAAAAAATAGATGAAGAAGTGAATAATGACCTAAACTCTCTATTTTCATCTACAATGAGCTTAAATGATGCATCCTCTCCACCAGGAGAAGAACCTAGTATGACTCCTAGTTTGAAACTCGCAATTATTCCTCTAGACAGTCAACCACCCTCGCATCACACTGAACATGATTGGGAGGAAGATGACATGTTAGATGGTTGACTTGCATTCACCTAACTTGATTTTCTCTTTTTATTTTTCCTTTTCATATGTGTATCGTGTTCCCCCATATCATGTGTTTGATGTTTTATCTCTCTTTGTACACTTCTTCTATTTTTATCTCTATTCTTCTTTTTGTCATGCATTGTATTTTTGTTTTGTTTTTTCCTTTTGGGGATGATGCAAAGCATTGAGATGGCCTATGTCTCTTCCTTGTTGACCCACAAGGTCTTTGTCTTTGGGTATGTGTAGGATCATCATGGAAAAAATAGGCCCTTAAGTGGCAAAAATTTAGAAAAATCAGAGTTAGGAAACTTGCTATAAAAATTTGAATAAGTTATCTATATTATTTCAAAAATATGTAAGAATAGAATCTATAGAAAATTGAATGTAGTTTCTAAACTAATAGATTTATTTAAAAATATATATATCTATTTGGTGAAAATTTGAAATTTCAATGTAGTAGTACTTAATTTCAAAGAAATATAAGAAGTAGGTGTCTGTCTGACCCGCCTAACCACAATAAAATGATAATATTTTTTTATAAAATTTTAGATATAAGTAGAGGACTCTTGTCCGGATGTGATGCATTTTTTTTGTAATTTTTTTCCAAGTAAATAATTAATTATGAATTTTTGATTACGGTGATCCCATAATAGTGGTTTACAATTTTTGGCCAAACTGGACACTGAAATTATTATTTTTAACCAAATCTTCACATTCGGGCACCTATAGCGGCTAAAATGTGAGGAATTTGAAGATTATGCAAACTAGAGTCTCATCAAATTTTGTCTATAGATTCTAAAAATATTTTTTTCAAAATTTTTGGAATCAAATTGCACTTCTTTTTCCATCTCCCACGAAAATTAATTTTTTTCAGAAAACAACATTTTTAAAAAGTGACGCACACCATATAACACAACTTTTTTTACATGAAAGATAAAATTCTAATTCTTTCAAATTTAGATTTGTAACTCTGATATCTAGTGCTTCCACTTTGTTAGATAGTTTTTATTGAATATTTCTTCCTTAATCAACTTTCAAAGTCAAACGAATTACAATTAGACACAGTAAAACGTAACAGTAACTTTTTTTGTATATGTCAAAATTTAATTTAATTTTTGTTGGATCAAGGACTTCAATATCTGGTGCACTCATATTTTTTTCATTTTTTCTTTTTAATAATATTCTATTTTTTCCACATGTGAAGAACAAAGAAATTCATTTTCGATGAAAAACCTATGTTTAATAAAACTTAAAAACAAATACATAACAAAACCAAAACATATTAAAATTATATCCATTGATAGCTTGTTATGAGGAATACCATAATCATTTGAAATAAATTTTAAATGAATTCATTTGATCCCCCAAAAGCTAAATTAAAAGTGATTTTTTATCAGCATTTTGATAGGTGTAAAGGAGACGCATTTATAGGTATGGTTTAAAACTAGCAAGGTTCTATCCAAGGGGGTTTTATCTAAGGTGATTTGATCAAACCCTCTTCAATTGGAATCCTTAAAATGGAACTTTATAAGGCTTAAATCATTATATTTTCTAAAAATATGTGATTTCAGCTAAAATTCGTTCCTCTCAGGAATTGTAAACCACTATTATGACAGCACCCATTACAACTTTTTAAAAATATAAAAACTTGTATGTCTCTTCACCTTAACTTGGTAAAAACTTCATGAATTTTTTTCTCTTTTAATCCTAGTAGAGTATGCAAAGCATATAATGTGATGCATCTTTTGGATTAAAAAAATGTGATACTATTTGAAAGCTATAGATGCTTTTCAATCAGCGTATCAATCAAGAGTTTAGTCGTAATTCAATTAGAAAATGAATAATAATTATTAATTAAATTCAATGTAAAGCATAATTTATATTGGTGGAAAGCTAAGAATATCCTTTAAAAACCCTTTATGTTTCATCAATTTATGGTAAGAAAAAAGTCGTTAGCCACATACCCTACACATACCCATCATATCGCCACTTTTTGGCTCATCATGATCCTACACATACCCCTTTTTCTCTTTTTATTTTGTGTTTTGCTTTTGGGGATGATGCAAAGCATAGAGATGCCCTATGTCTCTTCCATGTTGACCCAAACAGTCCTTGTATTTTTCTCTTTTCATTTTGTGTTTTCCTTTTGGGGATGATGTAAGGCATCAAGACTGCAATGTCTCCTTCATGTTGACCCAAAAGCTTTCTCATTTTCTTTCACCTTTTCATTTTCATTTCGCTTGTGTTTACCTTTTGAAAATGATGCAAAGCGTTGAGACTGCAATATCTCTTCCATGTTGACTCAAAATAGACTTTGTTTTTCTTTCATTTTCTCTCTCTTTGTGTCATTCTTCTTATTCTATGTATTCAAGTAATGATGAAAGTTCAGAGCTTTTTCATAAAACATTGTAGCAACGAACATACTAACACCAAATCCATAGATCCCTTATGTGTTTGGTGTGTTTTCTTTTCTGGGGGGCAACTCCTCTTTCTTTGTTTTTCATTTTCCTTGACATGACGCAACCTAACTTCAAAATATATGACTTGGCATGGAGCTTTCCAAGCTGGCTCTCATGTCTTGTTTTCTTTTTTCTTTTTCTTTCTCTTTCTACTTTAAATTAATTTCTCAATAAATAATGTGTAGCAATTCCTTTAAAGTGGGGGGCATACAGTACCATAATTCATTTGCATTATTGGTTCCTAGTGTAGCATTCTCGTTTATGTGATGTGTTCATCACTTTGTAGAGGACATTGGGTGTGATGTCCTTCATAAGTGTGATATATCTAAGCATATTACATTCCTCTTGGTGCCCTGATGCGACGCACTGCATCCCCTAAGTTGTGAATATACTATTCTTTGATTGGTCATCTCTTGGAGACATTAGACACAATGTTCCCTAAGTGACTAACCTTGCATGAACTGAACAAGACTCCTTTGAACATATTTCACATTTTACATTACATTTTTGCATTTTTACATTTTTGGATTTCCTTTTTGCTACCTTGCATAATGCAACTTGCATGACTTTGGTACCTTTCCTTTTTGTTCATGAGCATTTTTCTTTGTGGCACCTTGTGAAATTTATCAGGCAGTATAACTTTGACATGGTTGAGCCGGAAGCCCACCTAGTGACCTGAATTTTCCCCATAGCCACCTTTGTGTTTGTGAGTGCATACCAACTAGTGTATGTATCTTACTTTTTGGGCTTTGTCACCCTGCAAAAAACTAGTTCTATGGCCCCAGAGTGAGTATACAGTTTTTGGATATCAAAATCTGCCAATGGTTACCATTTTAAAACCAAGCTAATAAACAACATCCCTATGAAATAATGAAACATGTTAGATATGCTAAATAAGATATTAAAACAACAAAAAACACTAAATGAGCATACAAACAACATGAATCAACTTTATCTCATAGTGGATTGGTGTTATTGTAGAAAATAGCCCTTTCCCAACCCTTGTTTAAGCTTGATGATGAAATTGATATGATTATGATATGAATATGGTGTGGACAAAATCAATTCTCAAATGACGAGAGTGACCTTGCATGATGATTTTAGATGAAATGCTAAGATTGTGGAGGATTTTCTTGAAGAATGAAGCCTTCATTTATAGATTATTTTGATGAGAGAATGGCCAAATGGATGAATGTGGGATAAATATTGGACCAATGAGATGAGGAAACTTGTCATCTTGTGATAGGCTTGAGGATCATGTGCAAGATTTGGGAAATGTGCCCAAGAGGGGGAAATTTCAAATTTGAATTTGAGAGTAAATGTTGAGTTTGACTTGTGCAAGGGACATGTACAAGCCATGTAAGAGCTCATAAATGACTTGTTGGATGTACATGTCCACTTGTTTTTGAATTCAAACTAGAGGGAATATTCCCCAAAGATGCCATGTTGATGGAAAATGTTGGATTTAATAAATCAATAAATTGATTTATTTGTGCAAGTGGAAAAATCTAGAGGATGTGATGGGTGGTTAGGTTAGGCTAAGTAGGATTAGATTATCTTAATGATGATTAGGATGTTTGACCTCTTTTGACTTGAATATTTTGATTTATTTAAATCAAAAGGGATGAAAGGTGATTTTTGAGATTTAATTAAATAAAGTTTGGTTTTATTTAATTAAAAGGTTGATAGGCTTAAATTAAATAAAGTTAATTTATTCAATTTAAGTGGATAATCCTTAGAGATTAAATGAACCTTATTTTCCTAATGAGTGGATTTGATGCATTTGATTTATTTAATGAGCGGATGAACGTGAATTGGGTGCACGATGTTAATTTCACATGTCTACATTTTGCCCCTCTTTGAACCAATGTACTTGTTGTGTTGGCTCAAAGAATAAACTTGCCGCGATCAAAATTCATTTTTTTTAATTTTTCGGATGCCCCTACGGAAAGAAGTACATTGGTACATTGCCCTCTCAAGAGATCAAGTAAAAAGATTCAATTTGAAGGCCAATCTCTCGATAAAGAGGTTCAAAATGGATGGTTATGGATGATGATGCAAATGAGATGGTTTTAAGATGCTTAGAATAACAAATCTATATTATCCTAAACAACTTAAATGATGATATGATGTGATGATGGATGAGATGGATGATGTGATATGCTATGATTATGAAAATTTATGATTTATGCAAATGTGATGATTTATGAGATGCTTAGACTAACAAATCTATATTATGATGATGATTATGCATGTGAGATGATATGTAGAATACAGATGGTTTGTGGATGTAGGATGAATGCACTGGTGATGATGATTAATTATTCATGTTGTGATGTTAGTGCAGAAAATGATGACAAGAGGATCCAACATGCCGACTTTATGAAAGATGATGATGAGAGATGATGATAGATAGATAGATGATGATTTTCTTATCAAGGATTGGGATTTTAAAAGGGTTACTTACCTTATGTTTGATAACACATGTAGATATGATGCATCAAGGTATAAAGAACCAGGATGGCGTTGTACCTAGTGCAATGGACTTTGACTTGACAAACAGATAGGAGTATTCTTGCTCACACCTGACATACGGAAACATTGCTAGGACGTACCTAACAAAGCAAGTATTCACCAAGTTATTTTACAAGAACGCCCAACAAGCACATTAGACAAAAGATAATGATCGTTCCCCATTCCTATCTCTCTAAATCCTTTGTTCAGATATCATCGAGAGGTCCTTGGAATGCAGCGCAATAAGATAAATCAAAAGAAAAAGATTAAGTACGCAAACAAGCCAATGTTCTTCATACCTTTAGCCAGAGGGATGTGTTTTGATAGGATAAGAATCCAAGGTGATATCCAAAATGATGCCCATTGTCAGAATGATATATCCTAGGACATGCATTGTATAGGATGATGATGGTTTTGATAAGTTGGTTGATAGGCCATTGATATAAGGTTGATTGACATGTTTGAAAATGATCAAGAGTTTGATTCTTTTTTAATTGTTTGTTGTTTCGATTTTGATTTTACGATTGAAGATTGATTTTGCTGACTGTTGTGATTGTTTCTGTTTGTGTTGCCAAAGGATGAAGGTGATGATTAGTTTATTATGGATGATTGATT
>VDFB02047230.1:199053981-199143744 GCA_007258455.2 Sequoia sempervirens | reverse complement strand
TTTTTGGCATGATTTTTGACATTTTGGATATGGACATGTGTGATGATATCAATGCTCTGTTTTGGGAATTTGTTGAAAACCAAGCTAAGGTTGACTGATCAAATCAATGGATTGATGATGATGATAACATTGTTCAGGATACACAACAATGAAAAGATTTGATTGATCAAGATTGATGATGATAACATTGTTGAGGATACACAACAATGCAAGGATAGTGTTTAACAACACAAGGATTAGGAAGAATATCCCAAGATTATGGATTGATTGGATTCGATTGATCATGATTGACAAAGCTTGATTTAGAACAAAAGTTGTTCGAATGATTTGACGTGACGTCGACGTGCAAATTAGATGCGACTGATAGTGATTATTTGGATTGATGTTCAATGAAAGATGAAGATGATTGATAAGGAACATTTTCTCATCAAAATATGCCATGGGCTAGTGCTTTGGATTTTGGATCACAAATGCTTGGCCAATTTGGTTTCACGTTTTCCAATGTTTGGATCACCACATAAGTTGGAGGATATAGATCAAGATTTATTCCTGAAGCAAGATGTAAATATTTGCCCCTAGTGCCTAGCAATGTATGGAATGTGATGGATGGATCCTTGGAGAGGTGTATGGGTGGATGGATATGGTAAGTACGCAAAGGATGCCAAGGATTATCTTGTGATAAGATAAGGTGTTCAAATAAAGAAACCTCATTTGGATAGTGCTTCATTGCTCAGATAACATTAGATAGGATAGGATCAATGAAAATGACCGATGTTAAGATGTTTACTGTAAGCAAGTGTAAAGTGTGCCCCAAACTTTCATCAAGATCAAGATAAATTGGATGATAGATACAGATGGATGAAAATGGATTAGATAAATGGTTCATGGATGCATGGATTTATTATGGATGGGATGAGATGCTTCCACCTGAGTTGGCGCATGTAGATGCTCGATTCCACACATGATGCATGTTTGCCAGGTTTTCATCATGGTCTTGCCCACAGTGCCACTATAGTGGTTTTCACTAGAGGATGATTTTTCTCTTTACTGTTTTCAATCCTTTTTCTACTTTTTTTGGATTTTCATATTTTTTTTATTTTTTTTATTTTTTTGAAATATTTTAAGCTCATGATGAATCACAAGGTTTTGTTGATGTATATTCCCTTGTCATAATGTGCCATCGATATCCTGCTTGAAGAAGCTGCTTTGCTAAGATACGCGCACTTGAATATATCTTTTGGGATTCCTGATATGCTTCGTTGATACCAGAGTTGACTTTGTCCTTGTGCATACATCATGATAGAGTGTCTTATAAATCCTTATGATGAAGGGTCATTTCCAATACATGGTCAATGTAAGAATTGGATATCATGCTTGGAGGTGTGGATGGAGTGTGTTTAGGGATAAGAGATGGATTGGTTGACAGTTTGGAACCTTTGACTCTCCAAACTTGGGAAGATGAGCAATGATGGGTGGATACGAAAGTGTGTGTGGAATTAGGACCAGCTGTTTGATACACTTTATATGTCGCTTGAAAATCCTGCTTGTTCTTTTGTGGACATCTTTGATGGATACTTTTCCCTTTTTTATTTTGCTACATAGTTTCTTTGACTGATGGAGTTTGATAGGGATAATATTTATTTGTAATTTTTGGTACCCACTTGTATTTGATTTTTCCTTCATGCTTTTCTTCTTTTTCTTTGATAGTGTTCTTTGTAATTTGATTCAAATATTTCCTTTGATGTTGGTCCTAATTCGTGGATGGGGTGATGGGTGGATGAAGATTCATGACATGGCTGGTTGTAGTATTGACACTAGTTTCATCATAAGGACTCTTCGTGCTCTCTATGTTGATGTTTGCTTGAGACATAATTGCCCCAAGTATGGTGGTAGTGGCACCTTTGTTCTTTGATTCTTCATGTTCTGAGACCTCTTGTTTAGTAAGCATGCTCTGACAAATAACCACTGTAAATGACATTGTTTCAATTTGCCGCTCTACTAACTCTGGATTATACTATTCTGTCTAATTTGCTTCCTTGAGTGGATAATGTTTGATATCTTTATTCATGATGTCCTTAGTCTGCATTTGTGATATATCTGATACTATTGTTGACAACTCTGTTTGACAGTAGGAATTAATAATCTTCTTTTTTGTGTAATAGAATCTTGTTCTAGCTGAAGATCATCTACATGTCCATCCATAGAAAACATCTCATGGGTAGATGGAGGAGTATGCACTACATGGATATGATCATCTTGCATAGATAAGAGAGTGTCCATTAAATTATTGTAGTATCTTGAAAATAAAAATTCTTGATCTTGAATGATTTCAGAGTTGCTTTCGACATGCTTTGGATCAAGTTCTTGATATGGGTCAGTTTCAAAGGATGGATTGCTTACAAAGGGTTCTCGAACATCATCAGTATTCATGGTAAGTGGTTTGATATCCTCTTGATCTTTGAGTGGACTTAGATCAAGTGTCGAGTTCAGGATTCCTTCGGCATCTGCAACCATGAGGTCAAAGGGTGTTAACATGTCTTGGAAAGGACCATTGCTAGACCTTGGTGAAAGATGTTGATCATACTTTGGAATAAATTCTTGAGATATTCCCTCTAACTCATTAGGTAATGTAGAGACATTTTCGACATGATCATTGGTCAATGCCTCATTGGATGAGGTGAAAACATCTTTATTGATGGATAGATCTTGATCATTGTTTTCAACAATTATGGTGGAGGGATTTCCAATGTCTTCAACCATAGGGTCAAGTGATGTTGGCATTTCTTTGATTGGATCATTATTGGTTGGTGGAATTTGATCATGATTGAAAAGTGACTCTTGACATATGTTGATTTGATCATTAGATGAAGTAGAAATAGCTTCAACGGGCTCAATGATGGATTGATCTTGATCCTTGTTCTTAACAGTTGTGGTGGAGAGATTTCCAATGCTATCATTGTCCCCAATAGTGATTATCTTTTGATCAATCAAGTCTTGGATGAGTTTTTTGAGCTGAACACAATATGATGCTCCATGTCCCCTTATTCTATGATAATCACAAAGGTGCTTCTCATTATACCCTGGTGGTTTTATGGCTGGTTCTTGATAGTTCACGTAAACAAGGATTTTGATGAGATTTTTTTGTACCAACTGTTGTAGGACTGATTCGATTGGTCTTCCAAGTGGTGTGTATTTTCACTTGTTACCTTGTGATATTTGTGTCTTAAATTGACCTTGTTGTGATTGATTTTGGAGATGTGGTGATTGATCTTTGAAATGTGATGATTGATCTTTGAGATGGAGTAATTGGGTTTGTTGTTGATCTTGATCTTGATATCTACCCTCTTGACATTAGAGATTTTGTTCTTGATGTGGTTGTGGACACAACCCAATGCTTTGGTGACATGGTTCGACCAACGAAAGAATGTACTAATTTTGGAGTGAAGATATCGCTTGGCTCATTAATTCAATTAGCTTGGCATGTGAAGCAAGTTGTTCTAGCTAAATTTGATCTTGATTTTGAATTTTACTCCCTTGATTTGGCTTTTGTTCAAGTAGATTTGGGATGTACACTTGTGGTGTTTGATTTTGGACAATTTTCTAATTTGGGATGACACTCAAATTTGTCATGATAGGTTGAAATTGAACACTGTTGTGATTGGGAATCACATTGCCTTGATTTAGGTAACTTTGATTTCGCATGGTGTTACCTTGACTTGGATCAATATATGGAGTTGTTATCATTGTGTTTGGACTTTGAACAACATTTGAGTGATTCACAAACATATTTATCCCAAAGTTTGTTGGATTCATGTTTGGAAAACCTATACTTGGTACATTCTCATTTGGCATGTAGGGATTTGGTGGGATGATGTTGTTTGTTTCAAGGCTCATTCATTGATTGTTTGGTTGACAGACTTATAGGTTTGGATTTAGATCTACCATCAGGAAATGTGTTCCAATCTTTGATTTGGGAATACTCACACTTGTTGTGCCATTGATATTTGTAGAAGGTAATGATCCCATGTATGGATTGTATAAGTGTGAGTTTTGATAATCAATCGGCATTGTAAGGCTTTGAAAGTTCAATTGATTTGGATTAGTCATGATGTATGGATCAAGTTTGTATTCCATGTTCTCCTTGTGTTTTTACCTTGTTGCAAAAGTGACCTCTAAGGTTCTTAAGACTAATGATGAGATGAAGGATGAAAGGTGTAAATGATGTGAGTGTTGAATGTTTAGGGACTTTGTATCAATGTTAGACTTAGGGTTTGATTTTGATTGGTTTGATTTGGATAATGAACTTGTAAACCCTAAGATGTTAGATGTGATCTTAGGATTAATTCGTTCAAAGGGGTGCTAATTCAATTAGAGGTATGAGAAATGATGCATTCCCCTACACCTAGCTAAACAAGGTGATTTTGATTTTGATGATTTGTCCAAGTCTAGAATGATGTTTGCAAAGCTCTAAAGTTGTTTGGTGGGATGGATTTTGATAAGTGTTTGGGATTTGGATGAATTGTTTGATGTGATCCTAAATGAACCTAGGAAGGACTTGTTTACAAGACCAAGATAGTGAAGAACATGCTTTTCTCTAAGAGTAATTCAAAATCAAAATACCAATGTTTGCATGAAAACCATATGACCAAAAGATGCCAAGCACATATGTGGGGTCCAATTGATTTAATCTTTGCTTAATGGATTCTTTTTACCACAAACACACTCTTGATTAGATTTTTGAATCTAGATGTCTAATGTCTCAAGTTTCCCCCTTATCCTGCAAAGTGTATTATGCGGAAACCAAGGAAATTTGAGGGAAGAGTTACCTATTGTTGACCTTAGTAGGAGCAAATTGAGATGAAATCAAAATGATTAGATGCCTCTAAGGACATGAATCCCAAGGGAAAGCAATAACATGTGAATTTGTTCAAGGATATTTGATTCTCCTAAAGGGTTTGAGATTTGATGCTCATGTTGAATGTTGGTTTTCAAATGTTTTTGATAAAAGCACTATGTTTTCAAACTGACTCATAAGCAATATACACCATAGCTCAATTGGTACATTTTTCTTACTAGCCTTGCCTCATGCCCTTCGTAGTAGAAGTGATGATTTTACATGCAACCAAGGACAAAATATAAAGGTATGTTAAGAATGAAGTCTTAACCTCTATATTCTAACCAAGATCGGACATGGCAAGTAACTTCTTGGAATCTAAGTTCCAATGCACCACTTTGATAAACTTGTTGGATGGACTGGATAGCTACTACAAACAAGGTTCTTAATGACACAACATCGGGGACATGGCACCTTGCGAGCATCCAGCAAGCCACTAAAGGATTTTATCAATCCTACTAGGGGCTCTTATACATTTTATGGTAGTACCCCGTTCTGAAAGACACTGTATGGCTAAGGCCTACATACCATGAGGACTTGACAGTTTCGTCTTATCTATTTATATATCCGCCTGAATGAAAAACTAGTTGGAGTCACCTTCGAGTTCTCCTTTCGGATGTGTCTCTTAGGTAGGCCCCTCTAAAGGTGACTCAAAGCAATAAAATGCATTTTGAGTGTTTCTCTTGTACCCTAGATCACAAAAAGTGCAAGGGGAGAGGATACGCACTTTAAAATGCACCAAAAACAAGATCACTCAATTCAAGCACTTGTTCATTTTATAGCCTCAAAGCAATGATGAGTTCATTTTAAAGCACCAAGATGAAGTGTGAAATTTTCCTTGTTCAATTTTAGCCCAAAAGTAAATACTAGTCAGTTTCTAGTGTTCAGTTTTAATCCAACTTCGAAATAAATAAATAAATAAATCAATGATCTAGTTGGTTTAAAACTAAAAATTAAGGCGAGAAATGGAAGCTCTAAGCATTAAAAAATGCTTTGTAAATCTCAAGCTTCAACACCTGATTTTCTTTGATTCCAACCTTACTTGCTTTCACTTAGTTTCAATGCTCAATTGTAATGTCAACCCCCTACAAATAGTACAAAGTTATTAGAAATAAGATGCACCACCAAATCTCTTATTCACCGATATGTTAAACACAAATTGAAAATTAACAGTAAAGAACAATTATCAAGAAAATGAAAAGATAACCCATGAATTTTTTTCCCTTCGAATGCATGCACACATAGCTAAAGATTAGAATATCACAACTTTAGGCTTTGACTCCAAACTACGGAAAATGGTGATTATGATCATAGATTTCTGGCAATGATTTCCAAATCTCTCTGAATAGAATTTAATGGTGATGATTCCAAACCAAAGATATTAATTGTTGTCTATTGTATTGATCCTTCATAAAGGCTTTATACCCACTGTTTAGCAGATATACAGCCCTTCATAAATGTAGCAAACTCTTTCATGCTTCAATCCTACATAAACATGACAGATAATGACATGGAACTATGGCACAATACGCCTATCTATGATGCAACTATGCGAGCATAGTAATGGTGTTATCCATAGAAAAAATAGAAAGAAAGCTTGATGTTATAGCATTAAAAATTACTGACAAATTGTAGGGCTGGGAGATATCTTTAAGCACACACAACTGTATCAAGGTGCGGTTTGTTATGGAGGTTCACTAACCAATGTAGCAGAAAAATGGGCCATAATCCCTCAATAGGTAGGTAGGTACATTGATTCAGTTCTCATAAACTAAGAAATTTAATAAAGGCTTTCAAAATTCGAACAATTTCAACAAACACCAATGTATTAAAGTTGTTATGGATGTGATAGCATGTTTGTTCTCATCTCAAGATGGCTAAACTATCTAAACTATGCCACCAAAACCCTGATCAACAATAGCCTACTGAAGATCCTTCTGGGAGTGGTCCTGACATTCCAGATCCTTTACAGGTAGAGAAAGACCTCGTGAAGGTCTTTTGTAAGGCTAATCCCAACTTGCATCTTGCCAAAAATGATGGAAATTTTTTCATGGCATCTGCTGATGAATCTGACCAAAATCAGCAATTTGTGAAGGTCATTTTTCCATGTAAAGAACTAGCATACCACACATTTTCTTTGGTAAATAAGGCTACAAACCAACCTCTAACACATGACCATCTAGAGAAAGATAGTAAATGGGCAATTTATTCTGAATCAAAAGTGGATGTAGAGGGTGAAGCAGGATTGCATGCATCTAAGTCGGCAAGCATGACTACAAGCCAAGCTCCAAGTCAAACTATGACGAGTTCTGTAGAGAAACTTTAGATCACGGGTGAACACCATGTAGTAGTTGACTGGTTGAGCAAAAGTACAAGCCACATTCCAAGGCATAAACATTCAAAAAATGGAAGTGTTACCTTGGAAGAAAACACTGTTACAGAGTTCACTGACGTTGTACAGTTTAAAATGAGTCAAAGGTTTTAAACAAAGAGCATTTGAAGGGATGATATAAGATAAAAAAGAAGAAGTGATTTTAGATCAAAGAGTCCCTTTCGTGGATTGACATTGTCAAAGGTTTTATGTTGTCCTTTATTTTGTGAATCTGGGATTAACGAATCTATCCGCCGCTGCCAAAGATAACCTACACACCACAAAAAAATTACAAACAAATGAGCTTTCTAACGCTTGGGAGGAAGTGCCTATAACTTCAATATTCAACGCCCCCAAAAGATGTGGTCTCATATTTGGAAAATATTTACTAAATGAATCTATTGGAAGATTGTGGCATCCAATTGGGGCACATGGAATTTATGCAAGAATAAACGAGCAGTAAATGGTATGATAAACTAATGGCCTGCAGGAATGAAAAGAGTCTAATGACAGTCAAACTAGCATATATGTAAGCCGTGTGATTCTTCAATCTGATGCTTGTATGTTGAGTGAAGTTTATTTGAACTGAGACTAAAACTTTACTATCACTATCAATGTAGCAAAAGATGTTTCAAAGTAGTTGATATCTTTAATGTGTTCCCCACGTATTATGCAATTTTAATGTAAATACCATATAAATTCAAAGAAAGAAAAAACATCTATGCCAAACCCTTTGGCACATTATCATTTATGACCGCAGAATAGAACAAAGAACTTATTGCAAGACCGTGCAACTACCAAAAATAAAACAAACAAGGCATGTAGAGTTTGATATGGTACCTCAACAAGGCACACTACTATTTGAAATGATATTTTGAGCAAATGCATGGCAGAGAATTTGAAGTGTCGGTTGGGAGTCATTGTCAGACTTGAAATCAAGAAAATATAACCAAATTACACAACATCTTGAAAGATATAACAAATCTACTACCCTGACATTGTGGACCACATATCAAATCTACTATCCTGACACTATATACTATCCATTATGCTACGCATTCCCTAGATTATCTGGCGTGTTTCTTTTCTGCCAATCACATTGATAGCTGTCAGGTCGACTAGCATTTTACCACTCCCTCTCTTCTTGTCAGGTGTGAGGGCACAAAAGTGATGGAACGGGTCTATTGGCAAGCATAAACTTGAATTTCACAACCTCTAACAACGCGGGCCTCTCTGCCACAAGAAACATTTGCAAGCATACACAAACAATGTACATGTGTGAGATAAATGCACATACCTAGGATGTGGAAACGCGTTCATTGGAATGGCCTATAGGGGTTGTTCTGAATTCTTCAAAGTAAGAGGATGTTGTGTCATTTGTAAACATTAAATTCTTTTAACATTTCTATCACAAAGAAATAAGTTGTTAGATGGGCCTGTACACAACTTTGAGAAATATGTTTACAAACCTCCATGCGCTTGATAAGGCAAAACAATATTATTTTCTCACAGCATATCAAGAAATATTGATCATGCCACGTAAAGTGAGAGGTTGTTTTAGAAATTTCACAATGGTACATTGGGTTTATGATCTCCTTATGTCAATTATGTGCCTCCCAGATCATGCCAAACACATAGTAAATGGTGGGGTCTCTTTAACAATAGTGTTAGAGAAAGGGCGAAATGAAGGTGCAAATTGTCCCTTGTATAACAACCTATGCCTTTCTCCACTACAATTTTTAGATATGCTTGCCCTACCTAGGCTTCATAGAGATCCCCTGCATAGAGAACATGCAGCCATTCCAAAGAAGAAAATGAAGTTATTCCGATATGCACAAAATTTACTTAGGACTACACCGCAGGATTGCATGATGAATACTAGAGGAGGCATTGTGAAGAATCTGCCTATGAATTGGTGACCACATTTTCAAGACTTTATGGAAGACATTACACATGAAGAAGGCATTGTTCTAGGGGACACTAGGTAGAATAACTAATACCTGTGAGTTACAGATGTAAAGTGGAGGCTGCCCTTATTACAATGCTCCTATGCACCGTCATTACAGGAATAAATCACCATGAGATTTTTGGAAATCCTCACCACTTTAGTGCATTTGAAAAGTGTTTGATGCAATCACCAAATCTTTGACCCACTGCTACAGCTTGAAAAAAATGGTTGTTTGATAATGAGCTCTTCTTCATTCGCAGAGTAACATGTTTCATGTATCAGGAGATTCAAACATCGATTAGTACTAAACTGCAAACAATATCAACATTTTTGAATACTACCAAAGTATTTTTTGAAATGGATGCAATAAAAGATCCACTGATTTAAGAAAGAATGACAAGCGTGTTGTCATGCACAATAGTAATCATTAGAGATCTAGAATCGAAGCAACCATTGTAAATGCATGATTTGATAGATTATGTTAGCTATTCAAAAGACAACATTCGAGTATTTGAAATAAGTAAGACGTGAAGAATTTTTACAACACTAGCATTTTATATTAAGATTTAATAGCCCTCCTTCTAGCACCATAATGTGGATGTCAAAATCTACCAATGGTTATCATTTTAAAACCAAGCTAATAATCAATATCCCTATGAAATAATGAAACATGTTAGATATGCTAAATAAGATATTAAAACAACAAGAAAAACTAAATGAGTATACAAACAACATGAATCAACTTTATCTCATAGTGGATTGGTGCTATTGTAGAAAATAGCCCTTCCCCAACCCTTGCTTAAGCTTAATGATGAAATTGATATGAATATGATATGAAGATTGTGTGGACAAAATCAATTCTCAAATGAAGAGAGTGACCTTGCATGATGATTGTAGATGAAATGCTAAGATTGTGGAGGATTTTCTTGAAGAATGAAGCCTTCATTTATAGATTATTTTGATGAGAGAATAGCCAAATGGATGAATGTGGGACAAAGATTGGACCAATGAGATGAGGACACTTGTCATCTTGTGATAGGCTTGAGGATGTGGAAGATTTGGGAAATGTGCTCAAGAGGGGGAAATTTCAAATTTGAATTTGAGAGTAAATGTTGAGTTTGACTTGTGCAAGGGACATGTAAGAGCCATGTAAGAGCTCATAAATGACTTGTTGGATTTACATGTCCACTTGTTTTTGAATTCAAACTTGAGGGAATATTCCCCAAAGATGCCATGTTGATGGAAAATGTTGGATTTAATAAATCAATAAATTGATTTATTTGTGCAAGTGGAAAAATCTAGAGGATGTGATGGGTGGTTAGGTTAGGCTAAGTAGGATTAGATTAGCTTAACGATGATTAGGTTGTTTGACCTCTTTTGACTTGAATATTTTGATTTATTTAAATCAAAAGGGATGAAAGGTGATTTTTGAGATTTAATTAAATAAAGTTTGGTTTTATTTAATTAAAAGGTTGATGATAGGATTAAATTAAATATAGTTAATTTATTCAATTTAAGTGGATAATCCTTAGAGATTAAATGAACTTGATTTTCCTAATTAGTGGATTTGATGCGTTTGATTTAATTAATGAGCGGATGAACGTGAATTGGGTGCACGATGTTAATTTCACATGTCTATATTTTTCCCCTCTTTGAAGTAATGTACTTGTTGTGTTGGTTCAAAAAAAAAACTTGCCGCAATCAAAATTCAAAAAATTTCTAATTTTTCGGATACCCCTGTGGAAAGAAGTACACTGGTACACAGTTGGGATTTCTCACCCCGCAGATAGCCTGAAGTTTTGTGGCCCCAAAGTGAGTTCATATTCTCTTTTTCAAATAATCAACCTAGATCTAATACACAACTAGTTGGATTGACGATCAAAGCGTCATCCAATTCTTCTCAACACTTGTGTGTTCCTTTATTCTTATGCTTATTTTTCCATGGGATCTTCATCCTTGGGGATTGATCATCCCTCTGAATTTTTGTCATTCCATCTTGCTAACATAAGTGCATTTGAAACCTCCCCTCGATGTTCATGGCTACTTTATTGTGAGTTTGAAACAAGTTCATCCTCTCACTAAAGTGGGGGCTAAATGTGCCATAGAAAAATTGCCCCTTGTCATTTTCATGGCCTTTTAGGTCTTGTTTCATGATGTTTGAACTATGTTGCTTTGATTTTATGTTGCAACACATCTTGAACATGCTTATTTAGCTACTAAAATTTAGAGAATGACGTCTTCTAAATGTGTTGTGAAGTGTTGTTAGAAATTTCTACATTCTTCTAGACTCTATTTAATAAATTTCGCCTAAAAATCACCATTTTACTCATCAACAAGTACTATTTTGAAGTGTTGTAAAGTCTTGTAACAAGCTTTCATGCTCTTCTAGGCATATTTTCACTATTTACTCCCTTCTCATGCTTTATTTGGTCTCTTTATGCCATCATAAGTTGTAATCAAGTGTATTTTTTCATATTATCCCAACAAATAACATTAAATACAACATTTTTCCCAACACCTATTTTTAGGTCTTAGGTGGGACCCATTCACGATGGGTGGCGAATGAACCCCCTTGGCCCCAAATTTAAAATATTTCAAAATTCCTTTCAGGATTTTATTCAAAATCACTTCATGTCGGCCTGTGATGAGGTATGAATGGATACTAAGGCACACAAATTTTATAAATAAGCGATTTTCACCTCATTTTACATCTCCTAATTCATTCAAGCATTCCATGTCACATTTCAAGCAATCTCAAGCATTTTACATCATCAATTCAAACACTATTCAAGCACTTTGAAGCAACCGTTGACATTAGATTTGCATCATCAAGGGTTAGGTAAGTTGATAACACTTGCATGTGATTAGTTTATATTTCTCTTTCATTTCATTATCTTTTCAATGGTTTAATTACCAAAAGTGGAGTTTGACCAAGGCAAACCCCTATTCACTAACCCTTAAGTCAATTTGAGTGAAATTCAAGCTTGGAGAGAGTTATTTTCTTGTTTTCTGTAGAACTGACTTCGGCAACTCAACAAGTAGACATTCCTAGATCTGGTGTTGCAGAGTTGTCTCCTAATTTTTCAAAAAATTGGGAGAGTACTGATTCAACACCTATGGCGAATGAGTCCCACCTTAGGATTGGACACTTTATTTTTGTCAGATTCTAGATCCCAACAGACAAAAAGTAGCTCCTGATAGTTTTTCACCAGTAGGTGGACTAATTCGCCACACTGGGTGAATGAGTCCCACTATGAAAAATCAATAATTTTCATTAGCATTCAGAACACTTTACAATCATCACAATTCATCCAGGTGCACTCAGATTCGTCCATGTACTTTCTTTTTTGCATTATTTCTTCATTTACATAGTTGTTTGCATGTCACAATGTGTTTTCAAATATAGTTGTAAGTGCACTTTTGCATTCATTTTCAGTCATTAAGATTAGTCCATTGAATTTAACTCAGTTCATTTACATTAAACAACATTGCATACATCCTTATTTGAGTGTTACATAAGCATTTTTGGCCCTATTTCTCTCCTTTTAGGTGAAAAACCCTAGATGTGCAAGAGTAGTCCATAGGGTCCCAAAAATATATGTTTCAATTTTGAATATTAGGGATTCTAAAACATTCATAATAATCTTAATAGCAAGGATGACAAAATATTCTTTTCACCTAAACTTAAAATATGATCCCATCAAAACCCATCATATTTAGCATAAGTCCTTTATATTCTTTTTATAACTAAGAACATCATATATCTTATTCTTTAAGGTTTAAGCACAAGGTCTATCATAATCATTATGCACAATACTATATTTTTACAAATACCCAAATGAAATAAACCTTGCTCTTTCCATTATTTTAATGAATGGATGTTATTGAAGAAAATAACTATTTAGATGCTAATGAACTTCAACTTGCTCTCCACCCAATCGTAATGGCATCATGAAGCCTCATGGGCTCTAGCCATACCCCCAAGCAAGAACTATTAACTCCAAAATTATGATGCAGTCTTCTCAAACTTTACAAAGGGATAAAAATAGTATAATATCTAATTACATGCAAATATGTTGTCCACTAACCATATTCAACAAATTTCCATACAAATATGCCAACATCTTACAACAAATAAACAAAAAGGATGATGGGATGATGAAACTTATCTTTATGCTTAAATGAGGGAATTAAAATCTTTTATCACCCTTTCCTCTCCAACCCAAGCTATCTTGAAGACCATCTCCTAAAAGGAAGGACTCCTTTCATCTTCTTTTCAATCTCCACCAAGATTCTCCAAAAGGAGAAAGTGATAACACACCACACATCCTTCCGCTCCAAACTATATAGGAGTTTCAACTTGTAGCTTTTGGGTGGGGACGTGTGAAGTGTACCTACCTCCATAAATGAGAGTCTTTTCCTTCATAAAGAGGAAATGTGCACTTGGAAAACCCCTCCATCTTTTGATCTCATCTTCCCCTCAAAACTCGTTACTCCCCATTATAAGGACTTTTCAAGGGTCAAATCATGTCCTTGGGGCACTATTATATGCCCACTTGACCCCTACCACTATGGTATAGACCCTAGGGGGTTTCTGTATGCATCCCAACCCAAGAAATTTACCAACAACCCTCTTTAAAGACCCACTCAACGTTCCGTCCGAGTTTCACACTTGGATAAAAGGGTTTCTAAACCTTAACCCCAACTTCCATCTTACATGAAACACAATTAAATACCCTTTCAACCCAAAATAATAAACACAATAACTCTATTTCCTTCTAAGCTCTAAAATAAGGAAATCAAATACATAACCACAAGAGGATGTGTTTCAATTTGTTTGCATTGATTCTCCCTTCTCGTATTGGCACCCTTTCTTTCCTACACATTACTAATGAAATCATAAGTAATAATCATATATCACCTTAATTTGGAAGCTAAAATAAGATTTAATTGTACAACAATCTCATTAAAATTCAGATTCGTATTCATAGTTTACAAGTGCCTAATACCTTCATGGAAATAATAGTAAGGTATGTCAAAATGAAATACAAGCACATTGTCACGAAATCATATTATGCATTGTCTAAAATATATCTAAGCATCTATTAGGAGAAAAATATAACAAAATTATTTTGTATTATTCACATGCGAAGTGGGGTCTTACAGTTTCAACATTTGAATTAATTTTTTCGAAAGTGTTTTTTATATATAATAGCTCAAGGAGTGTCTCATATATTTGATGTACATTTCTCAATTGATGTAAATTTCTATGAATAGATTCATGTATTGTTGGCATGTTTTGGTTTGGAAACATCAATCGCAGTGAAGGAGGATTTGGAGGGTTTTTATCTTGAGTAGGGTTAGAGTTTTCATCTTGAGCAGGGTTGGGATCAACCATTCTTAATCCTATTAATTGATAAAATTATTAAAAATTAACAATCATTTTAATGCAATAAAAAGCCTATTAAAAATCCTATTTTTGACTAAAATTCACAAAAAAAAAATGCAAAACTGATGTAAATTGAAGAAAAAAATTAAAATTTATAAATACCTTTGAATTGTGATTGATGTGAGTAGAAAAATTAACTCCCCAATGGATATTCGAGTCGCTCAATGCAAAAATTACATGTAGATAATTTGCAGACAATAGAAATATGAGATTTCAGGTTTTCTTTTTTGATTTTCTGGACTAGGAAATGAATATTAGTTTCCTTGATATAGCTTTTTTAATTATTGGTATTTTTTTTTGAGATGTAAGGTAATCATACATTATTTTATATTATAATATATATTATAAATAATAGAATAGAATAGAATAGAATATTATTATGTAATATTATATTATAATATATAATAATATAATATTATACAATAATATAATATATATTATAAATATTATATTACAATATAATATAATATTATTATATTATATTATAATATTATATTGTATTATATTATATTATATTATATTATAATATATTTGATATATTATAATATAATGTTATATAATATATAATACTATATAAATATTATAATATAATATTAAATTAAAAAAAAAAAAATAATATATTGAATTAAACCTATGGTTAGTCTCAGACCTGATGTAATTAAAAAAATCAACCTAAATATAACAATATCCATTTCAAAATAGATATCCATTTCGGTTTGGTGTTTTCTATGACACCATGTACTATCTACCAAGCCTAGAAAAACTCAAAGTGAATTCTTATGTTTTTAGGCAAGTTAAAAATGCCCCTTTTTTACATCACCACTTTTTGGACCACCATGATCTTATACAAACCCATAAGAGAGATGCATCATCTAATTGTACATCTTTGTAGTAAGGGTCATTATAGATATTTTATTGTAAATTCTTGTGAACATGTGCTCTACAAAAATAAAAACTATATTGTTGCAAATCAACATTTTTTTTGTTAACTATGAGTATATCTAGGTCATGTATATTCAATGGTAAATAAATTGCAATTACAATAATATCTTGAGGAAAAAAAATAGTGTGTCCCCTATATTTTAGCTGACTCCCTCTTGCATAAGTAACTTGGAGGATAGGCTTGACTCTTGCTATAACCATCTCCTCAATTTGAGTTAGGTGTTGCAAACAAGCAAGTTGCTCACTAGGGTCCATGTTGTTCCACTTTGAGAAGTGATTTCCATTTTTTTCTAAAATACACCTTGAACAAGCACTGCTGCCATTTAATTCCCTAGTTTTTATTCCTAGATATCATTCCATGCATACTTGACAAATTGAAATGTTTCATAGGCTATCCAACTTTGAATAGAAGGAATTCCTAGTGATGTAATAGGTTGTAGGAAATAGTGGAGGATGCTAGGTTTGGGAGGGTGAATTGGGGTGTAATATAGATTGCATTTGAGTTGCATGTTATTGTAATGGGGAAGAGTTAACTACTAAATCAAGATGGTGTGGATGTGGAGGTGCCTACAAGGAGGTCATGATGGTTTTCCCATTTCCCTCTATTAATAGAATCCTTATTTGCATGGTATCATAATCGTTGTATTTCATTATGATGAGAATGCTTTGCTTGCATAATTTATGCTTGGTTGTCTATGACATGGGTTGTTGAGGATCAAACCAATGCAATATTAATTTGAAGCAATGCAAGAAAAGTAGAGATAACACGTCCAATTATGTACATGAATTTTTAGAAGATAACTTTGGTGTGTGACATTAACTTCTCACATAGAGAAAAAAACATTAGACTTTTAAAAAAACTATGTGTGTGTGATGTTGGTTGTGTTTAAACGTCATGTTGTTATGTGTAGAATTTTTTATACATAATATAGTGACTTGTATATGATTTTAATGACCATAAGACTTGAAGTAACAATGCTTTGTATTGACTCAAATTTAATTGGAATACATATCTTGAAAATATAAGAAAGAATAATTCCAAAAAAGGGAAAAAGATAATATTGTGGGATCAAAAGGAATTTGTATTGAATTTTATTTAAAATTGTAGGCACCCATGTTTACATACGATGGCATTGATCATAAAAAAATATATATTAAATACTCAAAAATGATATAGTATTGTGGAAAGTAAGAGGTATATGAAAACTTTAAAGAGGTTTAATCATTGTAATTACAAAGCTTTATATTTCTTTCCTAGAAAATGAATTCATTGTGATGGCTAGCTCAAAGAAAAATTGGCACCCAACAACTTTATCTATAGCATGTTTAGCAGCATGAGGTTCAACTAGCACTGGTTGGAAATTTTCAATGGATACACTCAACAAAACATTTGCGAGTCCTTCAAAGGTAGTGACTTTATGAAGAACACATGTTCCATCGTCCAAATCCACTTTTACCATGTCTCTAAAATCACTTCCAAGGAGATCAATAGAACATTTTGGGCAGTAAAAGATATTGGGGTTCTTATGTAAAATATTTTTCTTACATTTCTTATTGCCCACCATCAAAGGATAAGAGAGGTAATAAAAAATTTCCAAGGCAAGTTTTGATATGCTTGTTTTTACGCAAAAATTTCTTTTCTTAGGGAAAGTTGTATTCTTGATCGATGCAATGTTAATTGGATTTAAAAAATGTTGGGAGAAAGATAATTATTTGAGAGGGAAAGGAAAGGATTTTCAATACCTATAGTGGAATACCAATCATGCAATGTTGAGCCTTCCAATCAATCTGGATTTATTATAGTTGTAGATGCAAATATAGTATCAAGAGGTTATACGTCTAGATTTGATCAAAATAATTTGAGGGGTTGGTAGAAGAGGAAAATTAGACAAATATTTCCCTTAAAATACATAATGATGACCCCAAAGTGTAACATCAATGGTCAAACCTGACATGTCTATTATTGTTGTAGTACATTTGACTATTTTGGTTCCATATCTCTTATGGATGGTCGATATAGGGGAGATAGCTAAAAGTATGCAAATAACATCTACAAGGGAATTAATAGGAAATGACAATAGGGAATCAATTCTCTTGATATTCAAGTTGTGTATGGGTATTTTTGAGTCGACACATGTTGAAGGAGTTATTTTTTATTAGCTATATAGCAAAATTTTGAATGGGTTTGTCGAGCTACTTTATTTTGTATTGGCATCTTTTATATGACCATTTCAAATAATGTAGAGACTACTAGAGTGTACATCATTGTAGAAATCGTCAACAAGTTCATTGAAGCATGTGACATGTATTTCACACCCCGCTTTGTGAACTAGGTCAAAACCAAAAACTTTTCCTTCACGACCAACATTATGAAACTCATGGATTGGAGTTTTTATTAATGCCCTACCCTCAATGGTCCAACATGTATGGTACAAGGTCAAAGTTTTGATGGAAATTATTTTAGAAGGGGCTATGGTTGGATGCTAGGTAGAGCTTAGATCTTTGTTCTAATGAAAAAGTGCCAGACTAAGAAGAACCAATTGGGCCTTGACAGCTAGTTGATGGCAAGTAACTTATAGCCTAGAGAAGAGGAGTGTCAATGAGCATTGCCTTATTTGAGAACATTTCTATACTATTGATAATTATAACCTTGCAATGGAAGGAAATCAATGATTTAGGAAAATCCCATGAATGAATGAGATAAATATGTTAAAAGAGAGTAGGGATAGACATATGTGTATTTTCCAAACACCTTTGATGTATATTCTTTAAGGTGGACAATATACGTGATGGCCAAAGCCTCTTCAACACAAAGATCATTAAATTTATTAGGAAGAAAAGTTCAATGGGTGTGGACACCATCAGAGAGTTGTAGCTGGTATTTGACAATTGTAGAATGAGACTGTTCTATACTATCTATGGATGTAACCTATAATGAAGGATCAAGATCAAACATTCCTACAAGAATTTCTTCAATGGCATTTGGAGTTAGCAATTCCATAAGGAAGGTGAAAGTACGTCAATTTTTTTGGCCTGCAAGCAATTTGTGATTGTTAGAATTGGCTATTGCGATAAGTAAAATAAAGGTTTTTATTAATTGAAAAATTATTATTAAAGGGAAAAAACCAAAGGAGAAGATGAAAATCTATATAAGAAATCTATCAAATGAAAGGTAAAGAAGGGAAGTAAAGGTTGGAAAATATATGCCGAAATAGTTTATGAAGCTTGTTACTTTGAATATTGTTTCAATATTTTATGGTAGGGTACATGTTTATCAAACCAATGGTTTGTGGAGGTGTTAAATTTATGCAGCATATATAATAGAAAACTTTCATTGAGTTTTCAAAATCAATACAATATTTATCGATATATATGTGTTTTATATTTTTCATGATGTATTATATAAGCATGATTTGAGAACTTGAGATTTAAAAATAGCAACAACATTCAAATAGAAATAAAGCATTAAAGTAATAAATAAAGTTTAATTTAGAAGAATGATAATTAGGAAAACACAATTATGTAAATGATAAACAAGTATATTAGAAATAACAAAACTATTTTGGAAAACTATAATACAAAAAAAGTGGCAGCATTTCCTTGTGCTAGATAATATTTACAATGCTTATATTGAGATTTCTAAAGCACGAGTCTAGAAGAATTTCAAGTTTCTTTACATTGCAAACATAAGTAGGCATAGTATAGGCACAACAACAAAAAATTCTAACATATGACTAGCTATCTAGGTAAAGTTGAAATGCGTTGATGATCACAGGTGTCACAACATTATTATTGTGTTGATCAAATTTTAGCTCTTTAAGGAAATTGCAGAACCCCTCTAGTTTTTTTTAGCTAGATTGGAATGTTGATAATGAGGCTTGAAGTATCTTGACATCCAATTCTTCAAAAACACTTGGTGCCTAACATGCAACTTTGAGAAGGAAGGAAGCCGAGGAGTTTTTGAACTTCATGGAGTAGTGTTGTTGTTGTCCTCTCTCGCTTTTTGGCGGTCCTTTTTTGGACCCTGTTGTCTCTTTGTTGCTGTCGTTTCTTTTTGGGATAGCTGTCTATTCTCTTGGACTTTTTTTTCTCTATCTTTGCATGTTTAAACTTTGTGGTTTCAGGTCCCTATAAAACCTATTTTTTCCTTTTCAAAAACATGCAACTTTGACTTTGTCAATGATATCGAGGAAACTATTAGACACAATAGCAGCAATATGTTAAATGTTTGTGTGAAGAGAGTTGGGTTTAATTAAAGTAGAAGATGACTCTAATACTAAAAGTGTTGCATGCACTAGAGTGGAGGGGCTTGGTTGTATATTGGTTCTCATCACTAGAGAGTTGAATGATGTGAGGATTATATAGATGTGTACCCATTTCCTAGCATGAGTGGATGAAAGATACATATAAGTTGTACAAAATAACAAGGTAAACATGTATATGAATGAGAAAAAGATGTTGATTAATTAGAAAGGAATTAAAAAATTTAGTAAAGAAGCATTATGTATGATATGTTGCAATTTGAAACCATAAGATTTGAAATAAATATAAAAGCATAGAGACGTGAGGTGCTAAGTAGGTTAGAGGGTATGATATGTTCAAACATTTATGTATAAATTGAACATTTCCATTACATTTATAGAAAATGTGTGATATATTTATATTTATGAGAATTGTAATATATATTTAAATTTGGAAAAAAAAAAAATAATAAATAATGATGTATCTTGTTCTTTAGGATATGGATGGTTGATTTGGAAGATATAATCTTCATGGTTGTCCTTTCTTGAGTTTGTACACCTGTTGTTAAATAATTATAATTACCCTCTCGAATGAACTTGAAAGGAAGAAAATTGGCTTCACCTTTCTCCATCCTTTGATTAGGGGCCTACAAAGGGCAACTTTCACTAACTTTCACTCAAGAACAAGCCCTTGAGATTTCTTTGCAAAGGAGAAATAAATCTTTCAAGAGGGTTGTCCTAGGGACTACAAATTGTTAGAATCCAAGATCACCTGCATGCAAATGAATACCTGTCACATGCAAAAGACATGAAGAACCAAAAAAATGCTCTGTAAACCTCTTAGTAAAAATGCATTAAGAGAATCAATTATTACAAAGTGATCAATCCTTATGAAGGAGATCAAGAAACCCTAAAAGGGAAACCCTAAATGAAACCCTAGTGTGCACACTTAATAATTAATAATTAATTATTAATGTGCCTAAGTTTAGCTTAAGTAATAAAGAGGAATAAGTGACTTAATTAATTAATCAATATGATGTAATTAATTAAGCATAATAACTTATTACTCTAACACCCCCCCTTAAGATGAACTTAGGAAGAAGCTAAAACACTATAATAAGATGCATGAAAGCAAAGATGGGTCCCAGCAACTAGGCCTGATCAGGTACCCATTTACAAATGCAATATGAGGTAGAGAAGGAAAAACTCAGTGGGACAAAACCCCCCTACAATGTGATAACATGCTGCAAAGAAGCACTGGAAGAACTCTGTAGAGTAACACTGGAACCGCAATCTGACAAGCAAGGAAAAATATTTCTGTCTACAACTGAAACCAAACTGGAATCAAAATAATGTGACAGCAAACCCGATGCCACGGAACACTTGAAAACTCCAAACAGGAATAACCCTGGAATCTATGAAGTAGCAAGCAAATATTGAATGATGTATTACTGAAAACGAAGTGCAAAGATGCAAGATGCACTCTCCCAACTGCCAAAACATCCAAGTAATCGCCAAACAACCCATCGGGCCAAATCTGGACTAACTGATAAACTTGGGATAGATATAGAAAAAGTGGATGGACAACAACGTAGAGCTCCTTAATACCTTTCCAACGCCGCAAATGAGGCAAAAATTGGACATCGTGGCAAAAAGTTATGAGCTCAGAAGTCCAAAAACAACATCTGACTTCAAACAAAAATAAATGCAGTAAAATAGAAAAATACTGAAAAATAAATATACTAGTGCAAAGTGCTCGGAACCAGCTTTTCGACAATATCTTGTTTGCCCGATTTTGATACCGTATGCCCAAGTTATGGCCAAAAGAAAAAAACTGCTCTTTTAGGAAAAACTAGGGTTAGGAGGGAAAAGAGGGGCCAGCCGTATGCTGACATCATCAATTCACGAGCTTAAAATTGACGGCCATCTGGCCGTCACCGCAAAAAATCGGCCCCCTGCAAAAAAAAATCGGAGCCCTTGATTCGGCATATGACCATGGGCTGAGCTCGGAGGGGCCAGATCGGGCCGGGGGCTTGTACAGAAGACCCTAGTTCCCCATATGACCAGTGCTAGGGGCTCGAACCGGCCGAGGGCTGGATCTTAGTGCCCGGATCTCCATATGACCCTGACTGGCACAGAAGGGCCCGCGGGGGTGGAGCAGATGGCCCCCGGTTGTAAATGTGACCGGGGTGGAGTGAATGGAGCCCACGGGGGCTGGCGCTGGTCGGTGGAGGAGATGGGCGGCGCCCCCAATGGCGGCGGTGTTTGGGTGGCCGCCCAGTGGCCGCCGGGTGGCGGATCTACTTTTATACTGGAAGCACCGGCGGGATTTCCAAAAGATGCCTTTTTTTTGTATTTTCCTCAAATTTTGAGCCTCGAACTGCATGCTGGGGAGGCCGTACGGCCCCTTGGCAAAAAAATTTTGCCTTCCAGATCAACTCCACCAAAATGGACGATTTGAAAGGCGTTTCTAGGATTTTGGGACACTGCGAACGCGATGGCGACGTCCGTTTGAGCCCATTGTGTCCCAAAAAAATGGCTACCCCTAGATCTTGCAAAAAAGATGCCTGTGGAAACCCTTGCATTTGAAACTCACTGAAAGGCCATATCATCAGATCACAAACAGGCAGCTACAGGTCTGGAGCTCTGATACCATGTTAGATTTCCATAAATCTGTTGCTAGACTAAAATACTTCCACAAGAGAGAGATAATGGCAAGAATGCTTGCTATCAATATGCAAGATTGATTCACGATTAATTGATACAAATGTACAAGATGAGGCTTGCTTATAAAAGGAAAGCATGCAACAACCAAATCTTATCTTGAGCAACAAAATAGCTCAATAAGATAAAGATAAGATCCTATAACTTAGGAATTAAAGATTGCCTAAGTAAACTTATGAAGATGTAATTAAATAGTTAATTACACCAACAGGAGGGGCAAAGAGGGCTGCCGTACGGATGACGTCATGCTGACGTCAGCGGTTCACTACTGACGTCATGGAGGACCAATTTGAGAGTCTATCTCTCCTATTTGATGATAGTCATGGGTCCACTATTATCACTTCATGTTTGTCTATGGAGTTTGTTCAAGATCAGTTTCCACTTGTTCCTGGTTTGTCATAGTTTATTGTGATTGGGCATGTACCTGATTGGATTGTGGCATCATCTTCATCATCCAAGAACTTGGCAACACATGAGCAGATTTTAGAGACACAATCTTCATACATATGGATTCCTCTTCCTACTTCCTATCCAGAATGGGAATCATTCCTACAGTTGTACTTGGTGTATCTTCTTCCTAAGGGGAGAAATATTGTTTGTAGGCATTGGATTATGTTTTGTCTTCAGACATTAACCATACTTGCAGGAGATCATACATCATGGGGGGGATATATTATCTCATTACTTCCCTCTTATGGGGGGGTAACTCATTGTATATTCATGATGGATGTAGTCCTTGGGGGGTATCATTGAGTCCTTCATACATCATGTTTACATTCATCATGCTTGTTTTTGTTCTCTCTTTTTGGAGAGGGGTTTTTTCCCACTGGGTTTTCCCCTTTTCTCTGCTTTATGAGAGATTGCATTTCATTTGCATCTATAAATGGGTACCTAACATGGCCTAGTTGCCGGGACCCATAGTAGTTTGCATTATAATCTTATCCCTAAGTTGCACTTATGGGGGGGTGTTGGTGTAATTAACTATTTAATTACATCTTCATAAGTTTACTTAGGCAATCTTTAATTCCTAAGTTATAGGATCTTATCTTTATCTTATCGAGCTATTTTGTTGCTCAAGATAAGATTTGGTTGTTGCATGCTTGCCTTTTATAAGCAAGCCTCATCTTGTACATTTGTATCAATTAATCGTGAATCAATCTTGCATATTGATAGCAAGCATTCTTGCCATTATCTCTCTATTGTGGAAGTATTTTAGTCTAGCAACAGATTTTTGGAAATCTAACACAAATGATCTAATGAGGGGTTCACCACCAAGTTTAAACTTGGAAAAGATAATTAAATGCTAATAGAAATACAAAACCCTAATATGATGCAAACTTGAATTAAATGACCTAGAAATGCATATAAATCATAACAGAAAGCTGTAAAACTAGAAGTTTGCACATGAAAACTTGTAGAAGCTTGAATGAAGATTGGAAATGTTGCTAATTCTAAAATTTTGGCCTACTAGGACTCATTCGCCATTTTGGGAGAATTAGTCCCAGATCTGGATTTTTGCATAGGAGTAGGTTTCAGGCAAATGGTATCCAAATTTGCAAAGATCTCTAAAAAATAGCTATAGTGGGACTCATTCTCCACTTGTGGCGAATGAGTCCAATTTGGATTTTTTGGAAATTCAAAGTCTGAGTCTACTCTTCTCAATTTGCTCAATCTGTTCCTCCAAGTTCAAAGATTCGAAACTCTGACTTCAGGGTTGTAGATGATATTTTAGTGAAGATTATGACCATGCAAATGGGGAGACCACTCCAACAATCTTGTAACCCAATCTTTAATGATCTTCAAGTCTTCAAAGCACCTAAATCTGCAATCACACAAAGAGAAAAAAAAAGTGTTGATTGTTAGGGAATAGGGGTTTGGCTTGGTCAAACCCCTTTTAGGTAATTAAACCAAATGATGAAATAAGATAATGAAGTGTGAAAATGAAATAATGTAATTAGAACCTTTCCATGATGATGAATCTTGAATTGCTACAACAATTGATGAAATTTTTTTCCTTGAATGCGTTAGAAATGATCTTGAAAGCTATCTTGATGACCTTGTGAAGACTTGGAGTGCTTGACCTGATAACATGAATGCTTATGTGAAATAGTGATTTAAAAAATTCTTTATATAGGAAATTCACTCAAATGACCATTAATTTGATCCCAAAGGCCAACATAGGAGAAATTTAAAATTAAAACCATGTTTCTCCTGCTCAAACCTTGAAAATAGCTCAAATGGGACTTATTTGTTAAGCTAGGTGAATGAGTTCCAAGTTAGGTGAATGTGTCCCACCTTGATTGGACTCATTCACCCAAAGTGGTGAATGGGTCCCACAGGGGCTATTTTGCTAGCTAAAGTGTCGGGGAGTGAAGAATTTAAGCTTATATGTTGATCTTGTCGAGTTTTTTTTATCAAAATTTTTCTTTGGATACACCTTATGGGACCATAGGGGCATATTAATGATGATATAAAGGTCAGATATGAAAGGGGGCCTAAAATCCAATGTGAAAGTGTAAATTAATACACTTTACAACACTAAATTAAGGTAAAATTGGATCTTTTTAGATTAGAAGGGCCCTAAATCCCATGTCAATGTGTAAAACACATTACAACACTACATTCGGTCCACCTTAGTTTACAAGCCTCCTAATTTTAACATTAAATTAAGGTAGAGTTAAGTTAATTTAGCTTTAAAAGGGCCCAAGACCTAATATGGATGTGTAAAACACCTCACAACACTAGATGAAGGCGAAATTAAGTCAATTTATCATTAATTATTCCCAAATTAAGTAGGGGATACTTTTTTCTACACTACAAAACAATATATATAAACTATTTCAAATATAAAAACAAGAAAGCAAGGTTGGCCTTGTTAAAACATAGGGGCCATTTACGCACATTATCAGGCCAGTCATTCAATAATTTGTAAAATGTCGCATCTTTGATTAGCTAAACTTTGAGTACAAGAGGATTTGGACACTACGACTATTGTTTATGGCTATTTTTGGATTTTACCACACGTGCTCAAAGCTATTGAGTGTAAACATGTCTGTTGCAAGGATTCAAAACTATTGGTGTTAATTAATTTGTTTAAATGGAATTTAAGTTTTCCCCTTAATTTGGTAGATCTTGTTAGATGTACCTCCTTTTGTTTAGAATGTTTCCTGATGTTTTTCTTAGGGGTGTGAGATATCATTCAGTGAAGGAAATCTTTATAATGAGTTGAGTGGTTTGAAATTAGGTGATCTTCTAAATTTTGGTAGCTACTTTGCTTGATTTTTACAAAAATATAGTGTAGAAAACTTTGGGAGAATTTTTTTAGGGTTGGTAAGGTATGGCTAACCGAGGTATACATTGGAATTCTTCTAGTGTTTTTTGGTATAATCAGGATAAATAGTGATGGTCTATGATTTGGGTTTAAGTTGTGAATATATTAAAGTTTGTTAATGGATGGTTGTAGTGTTTTAGAATTTGATCTGTGTCCCTAATGTGAGAAGCATATTAGTTTTTCCTCATGGTCTTTAAGTTAAAATTGTTCCTCAAAAACAATAATACTCCTTAAATGTGTTGAGTTTCAGTCCCTTCCCTGATTTGATGAGGGTGAGTTTTCCCTCTTTTGTAAGATGTGAACTACCCAGTGTGTTAAAACTGAAAACCATAGTTGCAAAAGTATAACTATCCTTTTTAACTATAAATCATAGTTGCAAACATCTGCAAAAAGATATGATTTATTACAAATAATTGTTGCTTGGTTCGGGTGTCCATTTTTCCATCCACGGATTTATGGTTTTGATTGCTTTTTTTGAATTTTATCAATATAATATTGCACATATCTAAAAATTGCATTTTAATCTCAATTTTTGTGGTAATCGACACTTTTTATTAAAAGAATTATGGTTTGTGGGTTTTTTCTTGTTTGTGTGGTGTTTATTTGATATTTCTTAGTTTTTCCTTGACCCTAACCTGGTTATCCTTTTTTGGCTGAAGAGTTGACAGCAAGTTGTAGGTACATTGGGAGGAGAATGGATTTTAATATTAAGTTCGAATAATTTCATATGAATATAGAACTCTACCTATGTAGGCTCATGCATTATTTGTGAAAGCATGGAAAAATATATCACTGTTCCAAGAATATAGCCTCATTCTCAGTTTTTTAATGTTTTTATCCAATTTGGCTATTCTCTATACAGTTTCAAGCAAGTGAAACATTTGGTTACATAAAACCTAGAATTTATAGGTGGGCATGCACCATTTTTCTTATTGATAGTCTGATAGATTTTTATGTTAAGAGTTGTGCAGTGTTAACAGCAAGGCACCCATTAAGAGTAATCCATTTTTGTTTTAAAGAAGGCTCTTACTAAAATGCTAATTAAATTATCTTACATATGTTTGGGGCTCCCTTACAACTTCTAGTTGCAACGGACCAATTTTATGTCACTCTAGTAAGAATATCAACTTATACAACAGGGACCCCCATTGTCTGCAATATACAATTTTCTGCTAAAGAAAAAGTTTGTTTGATTATTTCTCTAGTATCCCATGAATATTAAGGATGTTTGGTTTTTTTTTCAAAGGATTTTACTCTATAATCAATTGGGCTCTCATGTATGTGTTTCTTACTTCATTGTTGTATCAAGTAGATGATAGCTTTTGTGTGTCGGGAAGGTTGACAATTGACAAAACAATAGTTTTGATGTTACCTACAAGACAATAGTTTTTTCTCTAGCACATGTAGTCCTCCTTGTTATAGGGTATTTATAATACAGTTTGTTTGGTCCTTGAATTTGCAAACCCTAGATTTATATAGTATTATGCATTAGGGTTTGAAGTTGTGTAGAAATGGTGAAAGTTGCAAATGGGGACTCAAAGCAATCAAATTCTTCTACTACTGCCATGAAATAAACGTAGAAAGCTTCACTAAAATAGGGCATAGTTTGTATGGCCATTGGAAAGAGCATGAGTAGAGTTTTTTTATACAAATTGAAAGGAGGGCAAGCGACTTGCTACAAGATTCTGCATAAATTGTGTCTTTATGTCAACGATGCTGACAAGGATAATGTGCATAGTTTGCAGGAACAATATTACGAAGCCCAGACCAACGGATTCCAACTTGCATAGAGATAGCAAAATATTTATTTTAGAGTAAAAAAAAGCTAAAGAAAAATTGAGCCAGCTATGTAGAGGCTGAGAAAATTTGAGTTGGGCCTATACAACCAAACAATAAAGCTGTAATGAAACTAAGGAAAATGACTTACCTCAAGATTCTATAGAAATGTTGTCTACAATTGTGATGGAGGAAAATGTGCAGAGCTTATAGGAAGAATATTACGAAGCAGATATTTTTCAAACCAACTACCATCGACAGCAAATGCATCAACAAGGTAGAAGGCGGCGAACCAACTACCATCGAGAGTAAATGCATCAACAATGCAGATATTTACATTGCCACAATTAAGTGCGACACAAAATTCCTTTTCAGGCATAAGGCAAGGAATATTTCAATTGAACGAGAACATGATTTTTAAAGTGAACTAAACGGGATTGATCTCATGCAAGTGGCGTGTACTCTCTACAACCGACGACTGCAAATGCATATACTCTTTGCAATTGATGGCTTCAATGGATGGTAAGGATCACTCACATCGTCTTGGATGGCCTCTCTGCAGTTTGAAACCCTCGATAGACAAAAGAAGGCTGGAAAACCTCAATAAAGGAACGCCTTAATAAAACACATAAAGATGAAAACTATAATATCTCTTAGTACGGAGAGACTTTTATCTGCCATGAATTTGCGGAATGATTTTTCAAAGTTGGGTTTATTGCGATGCGAAATATTAGGGAGTAAATAATTACAAATTAACGGGAGCGAATTTGTCGCTGATTTTCTAAGCGCACATAAGACGAGCCATATTGCTGTCATCTTTTTAGCTAAATACTTATACCGCAGAAATCCTTCACAGGGAACAATAATTTTTGTTTTTATTCATATTATTCCAAAAGATGCCGTGGCAGAAAATTGTCGGCCATCCAGAGTCACCTCGTGGTTGCGTGGCAGAAAATGGCTCCTTGTCGAACACATTTTAAAAGAACAATACGCTGAGATGAGATCATCGTGATCATGTCACCTGAGATCATCGGGATCACGTCACCTTACATAATAATGTCTATAAATACAGTTATATCGAGTCTCAAATATGCAAATATTTAGGCTCTTTGTGTTGTAAGATTTGTTAGGAATTGTTGGAAGAGGATATGATTAGGAAAATTGAGAAGTTTATCATCAAGCTTTTTAAAATGTGAATTTGAAAACCGTTGCTCGTAGACTATCTTTGATCTTGTAGACGTTCTATTCTACTGATAGAATCAATCAGCAGGCACTAAGCTAGCAAGTAAAGTTATCAATAGTAATGGAGATGCTCAAATCTCAATCTAGATCGGTGGTAGAGAATGTGGGCGCGGCTTAACCAGCACACTCTAAGCGCTGACTGTGCTTAGGTGGCCGGGCCCATGGGCCCTATTTAACCTGACATTTCCGTTTCCTGTCATTTTCACATTCCCGTTTTTCGACGGATCCTGTTCCTGTAAACATTCTCGTTCCTCCATTTAAATGTTCGTAGTCTTCAGTTTTGTAGCTGTTCGTTTTACTCCCACATTCAGTAAGAATTAAAAATAGTCCAATAACGAACTGTGCTTAGGTGGTCACCCCCGTGGGCCCCATTAACCTGACATTTCCTTTTTTTGATGGATTCTGTTCCCGTTAACATTCTCGTTCCTCCGTTTTCTATGTTAGTTGCTTTCCGTAGTAGTTCGTTTTACTCCCACATTCCATAGGCAGTTAATATGGTCGAATAAATTCCTATAAATACCCGTCAGTAGTAAAATCAAAGAACAGTATTTTAACAACAAAACTAAATATAACTGCACTCATTCTTAAGATATAGATTGTGTAAAGGTGGTTTTTATTGAATATAATAATTATATATTTTTACCCTACCTTTTTGAAAAATATATACCAAGGGTGTTTAAATAATATAAAGTATTATTGTTTTACAAGATAATTATAAACAATTTGTTTATTAATTTTTAATACAATTAATTTATTTTAAAAATAATAGTAATTATAACATTTTTTAAGTAAATGAAAAATATATTAAATAACTTTTTATTTATTTATTTATTTTTATAAAATAAAATAAAATAGTTATAAATACAATTAATTTATTTAAAAAATAATAATAATTATAACATCTTTTTTACGTAAATGAAAAATATATTAAATAACTTAAAAAAATTTAATAGTTCTTAGATAGTTTTAATTTTTTTAAACATTTAATTGTGTTTCAATTTTTATATTATATATGATTATGGCATATAAAATAATTCTTAAGTAAATAAAAAAAAAATAGTTTTTAAAATATTTAATTGTGTTTCAAATTTTTAAATTATTGAAGGTAAAATAATTCTTAAGTAAATAAAAAATTAAATAATTCTTATACAATTTTATTTTTTTAAATATTTAATTTGTTTCAAATTTTTAAAATATTGAAGGTAATTTGTTGTGAAGATTTTTTCTTGTGTTTAGATGTATTTAAGGTTATTTTGAGTGGATAGGAGGTGAACTTTACCCTCATCCTACTCTTTCTATAAATCATTGCTTACATATCTAGTTGAGGTGTGATAGCTGGCAGGGTGAACTTAATTGGCACATTCTAAATGTTGAGTTAGATGATGCTAATTAAAAAAGTACTATCATGACCAGATATACCACTAGGTTAAATGTGAGTTTGGATGACCTCCCTTGGGTTAAAATATTGAAATTTGGGTTGTGGTTCAAAATAATATTTTAATAATGGACAATATCATGCAAAAAGAATTCTAGATGAGGTGTGCACTTAATAAAAAAGATGCAAAATAAAAATGTCATCTTCTATTGGACTAGGTCCCTTTTCTTATCAAGACTTGAGGATAATCTTATCCAAATTTAAAATATATTGGATTCATCTAACCTCTATATTAGATAGTCCTTCAATGGCACCCTTCTTTTATTGAAAATGGTAACTCTCACATTCTCACATTCTCACTTTTCTTGGGGAGTTTGGTAGTCACTTGTCTCGTCTCTTCTCTCCTTTTTCATGAATTAACTCTTGAGACCCCTTTAACAATACTATATATATATATATTAATTTACTTAAGAGTTGTTTTATTTACTTTATAATTATTTTATTTTACTTCAGAATTATTTAACAATATTTTATTAATTTAAGAGCTCTTTTATGTTTTTAATTTTTTTAAATATTTTTTTATGTTGAAATGTCTCCTATGATAATATATTTATATAATATTATTATCCTATTTTTAAAATAATATAAATATACTAAAGTAAATTTGTTGATACAATAATATATGTATACTTTTCATTTAGTATTTGATACTTTATTTTTATTTACCTAAGATTTATTTTTTACTTTGACAAATTTAATTTTTTTTTTAAATTTTTTTAGTCAAGAGTTATTTTATTTATAGTGATTTTTTTAATTTAAAATAACTCTAATAAAGAACTCTCAAAAAATAAAAAATAAAAACAAGCAATATTTGCTAATATTTTTAATTGATTAGTATGAATTATAATTTCTAACATATTACAACAAAACTAATTTCAGTAACATGATTTGTGAAAAAATAATTCTTAAAAAAAGCATTCAAATGAAAAATATTTCTATCGGCCATGTTAATAAATATGAATAGTAGACAAATTTATGATATTCAAATTTAAGATTATTTTCTTTCTCTTGTCTTTTTTATAAAAAAATATTTGAATTCTATTAAATTAAAAATATTGAACAATAATGATTCTCCTCATTAGATTATAATCATACTTGCACCTTTGAGACTCTAAATAAAAATAATGAATGAATGTAAGAAACAAAATGTCATGCCATGACCATATATAAAAATTGAAACACAATTAAGTATTTAAAAAATTTAAAACTATCTAAAAATTATTTAATTTTTTATTTAATTAAGAATTATTTTATATGTCATAACCATATATAAAAATTGAAACATAATTAAATGTTTAAAAAAAATTAAAATATCTAAGAATTATTAAGTTTTTTATTGAGTTATTATATATATATTTTTCATTTATTTAAAAAATTTTATAATTACTATTCTTTTTTAAATATATAAATTGTGTTTATAACTATTTTATTTTATAAAGTAAAAATAATTCTCTTGTAAAACAATAATATTGTTATAATTATTTATATACAATAATATTGTTATAATTAAATATTATATAAAACTTGTTTCAACAACCTTCATTATATATTTATTATTAAACTACTTTTAAATTAATTATTTAAAATTTTATATAATTTAAACACCCCTGTTATATACTTTTTTCAAAATGGGATGTTAGTAATACATATTTATTATTTTTATTAAATTACCCTTGCAACTAATGTGCCTCCGAAGAACAAACGCAGTTAGATGGAGGCTTCTTGTTAAAATACCGTGCTTTGCTTTTTCTACAGGCGGTATATTTATAGGAATTTTATTGCACTATTTTTAATTATTACCGAATGTGGGAGTAAAAAGAACTGCTACGAAACTGAAGACTACGAACATTTAAACGGAGGAACGAGAATGTTTACGGGAACGGGATCCGTCGAAAAACGGGAATGTAAAAATGATAGGGAACGGGATCCGTCGAAAAACGGGAATGTAAAAATGACAGGGAAGGGAAATGTCAGGTTAAATGGGGCCCACGGGCCCGGCCACCTAATCACAGTCAGCGCTTAGAGTGTGCCGGTTAAGCCGAGAATGTGCTGGCGATGAATGGCGGCCATGAAGATTCTAGTTATACTGTTAATTCCCTTTCAGTTCAGGTACCTAGATTCTCTTTCACACCAACTCCATTCTTTTTAGATGGTGATTTTTATTATTGATTTTAGGAGAAAAAGCTTCCCACTAACGATGATTTTTTTCATTTCAAAGTGTTAAATAGAGTTTGTTCTGGTAAATTGATGTTTAGAATTTTTTAAAGGGTGTAGATAAAGATGGTTCGGGCCGCGAAACCAATACTCGAGCGTGGTATTTATGAAAATATGAGATTGAAGTTGTATGGAGGAGGCATATTTAGGATAGCGGATTTCGGGTGTGCCACCGGGTGGAATACTCTTCTGGTGGCAGAGACCATCGTCAGAGCTGTGCAGTGCTCAATTGGAGAAGCGGAGGAGAAGGAATTTGAAGTTTATTTTGTTGATCTTCCGTCAAATGATTTCAATTCACTGCTCCGAATGTTGCCTCCCCATCGGCAAGCCTGTGCCAATGCAGATAACGATGGTGATAGGAATCCAGTAGCTGCAAGACCTTACTTTGCAGCGGCTGTGTGTGGATCACATTTCAGACGTCTCTTCCCACAAAAAAGCCTGCATTTCTGTCATTCTTCCCTCAGTCTCCAGTGGCTTTCAGGGGTGAGTAATAAAGCATAACTTGTCCATATAGGAATTTGATATAGGTGTCTAATGATAAGACGTAAATGCAGGTGCCCGAGAGTGTTCAAGAAAGAAGTTCTACTCGGGTGTACGTTTCAAGTGACTGTGAGGAGGCAGTGGGAGCTGCGTATCTAGATCAGTTAACACAGACTTCACGAGCTTTTAAATGCCCGGGCAGAAGAGATAGTTGATGGGGGATGCGTGTTTATATCTCTGGTAGGTCGTAATGCAGCGACCCACATAATGGAGGAGCAAGGAACATTAGGAGATATCGCTCGTCACTTTGAATATGCATTTCAGGACCTGCTCAGTGAGGTGGATATAAAGCATACTCATATCATATTTCTTGTTTTCTTCTTCTTCAATAAAATTCTTGGAAAGTTGAAATTTAAATTACACTGGCTTTATGTGTGTATCGGAAGTTAAATGATGATGTCTTATTTGTATGGACAGGGTTTTATCGAGAAAGAAAATTGGGAATCCTTCAATATGCCCTGGTTTGGGCCAAATCCGGAGGAGGTGGAGAGCATAGTAAAGAGCCAAGGGGCGTTTAGGATGGAGAGTGTAAAGGTGTTGGGAGAATTTCCATTGCATCCCATGACAGAGGTGAGGAGAGGTGAGGAGGAAGAGTTCGGGAGAAGTGTAGGCAACCATTACAAAGCTCTCTTTGAGAATATTGTGGAAGCTCATTTTGGATGTGAGCGTTTGGCAGATGAATTCTTCTCCAGAATTAGTAAAAGAGCAGCTGCAAAGTTTGACGAGTATCTCTCCAATCAAATAGAATTAGTTGTTGTGCTTCTTGTTAAAAAATAGCAGTTATTAGGTTTCAAGATCTCTTCTCTTCAATCAAATAGAATTAGTTGTGCTTCTCGATAAAAAAAAATAGCAGCTTCTAAGTTTGAGGATCACTTCAACCAAATAGAATTAGTTGTTGTACTTCTTCTTAAAATTAGCTTTTAATAGCATCTATTAAGTTTTACGAGTATCTTTCCAACAAAATAGAATTAGTCCTTCTTCTTTTCATTATAAATAAATTTTAATAATTATAAAATATCAGCTACTAAAATTGAAGAGTATCTCTTCAATCAAAGAGTTAGTTGTCATCCTTCTTTTAAAAAATAACATTTAATAATTGTAGTATATGTGTTTATCTTACAAAAATGTCAACTATGTGATCTTCCATCAAAATGAAATAATTGTTTGTCCAATTCTATTTCATTGTTAATGTATAGTATGAGACTTAAATTTGATGGTTGTATAATCATATTTTCACATTTTTTCTATAAAAATTTTTGGAAAGTTTTTGAAAGAGGAAAAAACGGGTTTTACAAGGACCCGAAACCACAAAGTTTACAGACAAAAGATAAGACTGTTAAAGAAACTGAAAGCAGAAATGCTGTAAAAACAACAACAAGAAAAGTCCACAACCACCAAAAAGGCCAGCAAGGGCCACAGAACCAAAAAAAACCAGACAAAATGCCGACAACAGTTAAATTTGGGTCGTTAATAATTCCGTCGTCTCAGCTTCCAACTCGTTCATATCCTGAACTCCCCTCTTTAATATCTAAACTATCTGGGTAGTAGGGGGCACTTTCCTTTTAAGGTTGGCAAGGATCCTTTTCGAAATCCCTTGGTCCTCGTTCTTGTTGTCCTTGTTCTCTTCCAGTTCAACCACTAGCGAACCTTGTTGCATTTTTTCCAGTTTTTCAGACATAGCATTGATGATCATAGCATTATGCCTAGCCATTTTATGATTTTGTTCCACAATGGTTTTCATGTTGTTTTTAATTTTAATCATTTCAGCTTCTAGAGACTTGTACTTATCCTCAATGTAACCTTCTCCCATACCAATACTATTCTTTTTATGTTTTCCTTCTCTGTTGCTGAGAGTGTCCAGCTTCAAATCCAACTCCTCCATCTTACTATACATAGCCCTATTTTTTTTATTAAGATTATTAATTTCTTGATAGGCCCATTTGAAAACTCAAAAAATATCACTAGTGCCACTTCTAGCAGAAGCAAGAATGTCACCATGCTAAACCTAGTCTAAAATGAGGTTAACATTATCCAGGTTGGGGGAACTAGGGAGTCTATTACCAACAACTCTGAAAGAAGCAGGAGGGGAGCGCACAAAAGTTCTACTAGCATCAGGGTTCTCAGCTTTGTCTTCCAATGAGTCAGCAGAGTAGGAAACCAACTTATTGGCAAGGGAACCCTTAAGAATGGGGTTCTTTAAGGGGATAAAGCAGTCAGGGTAGGTCTCAAGGTTAGCTAGGTCTCAAGGTTAGCTTTAGCAAGCTGGGGCTTTTTAGGCTGGGTTTTCTTACCAGACATCTCAGAGGACGGGTGGGCTCCAATAATTCTCTCCTGGTTAGGCTAATTCTCTGAACACCCACTATTTATATCATAGTCCTTAGACACCGTGGAGGCAACAGGTTTGGATAAGGCTGACATACTTTGATAGTGTTCATATATTAACCTAATAAAACTAGCATGAAGAATAGGGAATCTCCTAGGATTTTTCTTATGGTCCTCAAGGATATTACTCAACGAACATAACAGGTAGTGAGGCAAAGATATCAATACCTTATGGCAGAAGTGGTTAAGAATGGAAAATGATGACCATACACTCTTGTAAATCTTCCATCCAAGGTGATGTACTCCATTATAACACGAGGCACCTTTCTCCACAGTGCCTTGATGGTGTCAATTTTGAAATAGCTGTTGGAAATTTTAACCAGTTTCAATTTCTCCTTATCCTTCTTAGGAAATCTGATGACCGCCTCATCTGAAAACCTTATGTTACGATAAAACTTCACACCCTCTATGGACATTCTAGTAACCTCGCCTATAATTTTCTCATCCAACTTCACCTTTCTCCCAAAAATAATTATTTTGCCATTGTTCCAGTTCTTCTCAAAATAGTCTGTGGCCATAGTATCAGGCCCATGAATTTTTTCCAGAAATAAAACCAACCCACCTCTTACAATCTACTTCTAGACCTTATCATTCCTCGTGTGCACCTCATAGCTCTTTGGCTCAACTCTTTTCCTGTCCCCCCTATTTTTGTTTGCACCTTTCTGTAGACTCTACTAGCGTCGGGCACCTATTACAGAATAACACAACTATTCCAATGCACCCACAAAGTGTGCCGCTTTTTCTTCCCGTCTAAGTAATATGACGCGGCCCCATGAAATCTCTTATTTTCTATGTACTTGGCCCCTTTCCCTTTAATCATTAAATGTATTTACTTCTTTCCCATGTGTAACATCATAATCAAGTAAGGCCCTAACTTCAGTTCTTAGGTCCCTACAATTCTACCACATGTTCAATCCTTGCTTCCTGACCCCTTCATTTGAAAAGTAATCAGCCATGTTGTTAGCTTCCTTGTAGACGTGTGAAACTTTTACTTTTTTTGGACTTGTCTAGAATAGACTTTGCTTCATCAATCTAATTCTTTATCGACCAAGAGGGTGGGGTCCTTCCTAAGAGACAATCAATTATATTCTTAGAATCACCTTCTAGCCATAAATTTTTTATATTCAAGTTATGAGCTAAATTTAAAACTTGAAAAGCTCTTATAGTCTCCACCACATGGTTGGTTTGATGACCTAGGGATATGGCCATAGCCACCATAAAGTTACTATTTGAATCCCTTAACACACCTCCACTTCTAGCCATGTTCAGATTACCCTTCGCGACGACATCAAAGTTGGCCTTAAGCCAACCATTTGGAGGAAAGGTCTAGCACACACCCTCCCTAGTTTTCTTGGTTAGCTTGGAAGCTAAAGAAATGTCCAATTTAAAATTCCAATCCTTTTCCATCATTAAATCATAGGGAGTGCACGCCATTGCTCCAAGGTTAAAAGCTTTTTGAGGAACCACATTGAAGTTTTCCTTTATAAGCCTAATTTTTTTTTCAAAGACATTATTCTCCAATATCTCCTTGTCCCCAAAAAGTCTATTATTACATTCTTTCCACACTCCCCAAACAACAAAAGGGAATTTATGAATGCCCATAACCTTCGAGTGAAAGGATTTTGAGTAGGAGCTTTCCACTATAAAATGAAATCTTCAATGGTTTGGGGAAACACCCAAGAGATATTCCAGAGGGCTAATAATTTTCCCCAGATTAAGGGAACAAACAGACAGTGGAGGAACAGGCGGTTGGCTGACTCTGCCTCACTCTTGCAGAGGTAACATTTTTTGGTGATTTTAAATCCCTGTTTACAAAGATTGTCCACCGTGAGCACCTTATTTTGAAGCATAATCTAGAAGAATATATTAACTTTAGGAGTCAAGTGTTTAATCCACACTTTTGACCAAAAGGGAGGTGGAGCTTGAGAAAGAGACAGCAAAAAGATAGATGAAGATACAGAGTAGTTACCCGAAGGGTTGTCCATCCAAACAAGAATATCATCCTGCTGATTATGTCCCAACCTGACAGCCTTTAAGGAGGATTGAAGCTGAGCCAACTCTTGACTAATCACACATAAGTTCACCCAGTCTCCTTTATACCAATAATCTTTGACAAGCTCCCCAAAAATAGCTTTACAAAGCTCTTCCCATCTATTGAATCTTCCAATTTTGATAAGGGGTTTCTTAAAAAGCCATTTATCCTCCCAAAATTTGGCTTGATTGACACTTCTAATGTGCCATCCTATCCCTGATTCCAAAAATTTTCTACCAGCAATCATATCATTCCAACAAGCTGAGCCACGAGGGAGGATAGGAGAATCCAACAAAACTTTAAGTGACCTGCGGTCGGCCATATATTTACTTCTTAGAATCTCTTTCCATTCTCCACCATATGAGAAAGATCTCCATATCTATTTGGCTAGAAGAGTATTATTCATAATTCTAATTTTTCTAAGACCTAAACCCCCAAAGGTTTTCAGTCTGCAAACCAGATCCCACCCTATAAGAGGCATTTTATTTCTTTCCTCCACTCCAGACCAAAGGAATATTTTTTGGATCTTTCCAATGGCCTTAGCGTATCTAGCAGGAATTTTGAAAAGGCTTAAAGCATAAACTAGGAGGTTCTGAACACAAGCTTTAAGAAATTGAATTTTTTCAGATTGGCTCAAAAGAGCTCCTTTCCAACTAGCCAACTTCTTTTTGAACCTATCAACCAATGAACACAAAAAGGAATCCATAGGTTTAAGGAATAACAAAAGTCCTAGATAAGAAGAAGGTAATGATTCTACTCTACAACCAAGGATTCTTGCAATCTTGACCTATCTATTCTCAGGTGTATTGAAGAAAAAAAGGGAACTCTTTTGTCTATTGACCATCTGCCTAGTTGCCTTCTCATACACGTCCAAATTTTTTTTCAATGTCTTAGCCTCACTCACTGTAGATCTTCCCATTAACATAGTGTCATCAACAAACTCTTGGTGAGAACATATCAGATTAGTGGAAGAAGGATTAAGACCTGCAAGAGACCTTTGTTCAATCAATCTCTTAAGATTCCTTCCCAGGCTTTCAACCATTATAGTAAAAAGAATAGGTGAGATAGGGTCACCCTGTCTTAAACCTCTTGAATTTTGAAAGTATCTAGAAGGAGATCCATTAACAATAATATATGTGGAAACTGTAGTAACCAATTCATTCACCAAATGAATGACTCTACTACTAAAACCAAACCCCCATAGAATTTTGAATAAAAACTCCAATCAACATGATCATAGGCTTTGGATATATCCAACTTAAGAAGAAACCCTTCAGTTTTAGATTCCACAAGTGATTAAATATTCTCATGGACTGTGACTATAGAATTGAATATTTTCCTTCTAGGAAGAAAACCATTCTGCTGAGGGGAAATCAACGAAGGAAGGATAGAAAGGATCCTTGAAGTCAAAAGCTTTGATATAATTTTATAGAAAGAGTTGCAAAGACTAATGGGTTTGAATGCCTCAAACTCCATTGCCCCTGGTTTCTTAGGAATAAGGACCACAAAAGTAGCATTTAGTTCCTTAAGGAGCCTTCTGGATCCAAAGAATTCCTTAACAACATTCACAATATCATTTTCAATAATATCCCAAAACCATTGAAAAAAAAACATAAGAAATCCATTAGGCCCGGGGGCCTTTACTTCCTTCAAAAGAAAAGACAGCTTTCCTGATTTCCTCCTTAGAGGGGATGGCTGCAATCTTTTCATTATCATTCCTATCAACGACCTTAGGGATAGCCTCTAATAAAAGGTCTTGGTCATTTTGATTGATTTCCCCAGTTGCCGAAAGATGGTTGTTATAGAATAGGACAACTTGCTTTTTGATGTCTTCCTCTTCCTCAAATGTCATACCATTAACTTCTATGAAAGAGATTCTATTGGAAGCCCTGTGTTTAGAAGTAGATAAATGAAAGTACCTTGTATTTCTATCTCTAGCTGAAAGCCACAACACCCTTGATCTCTGCCTCCAGAACTCCTCCTCTTTTGCTATTATGTCATGTAGTTTCACCAGCAACTCATTTTATTTATACTTATTATTTTCAATGTATCCTTCCTTCTGGAGTTTATCCTGGATCTTTGCAAGCTCCATTTGAAGTTAGGATTTGATACCAAAAATGTTTCCAAAGGATTCTTTTTTCCATCTTAAATTGTGTTTGACTTCTCTCATTTTTTTAGCAATTGTGAACATAGCAGCACCCAGAACATCAATATTCCATCATTTCATGATTTCATCAAAAATAAGGGGATGGGATAGCCACATTCTCTCAAATCTAAAGGGAGAGTTTTTCTTCACCTTTATAGGATCTGTCATAAAGCTTATGGGAAAGTGATCCAACCAAACTCTAGAGAGTGCTTTAAGAGAGAAAAAAATAGCTTAAAAGCCATTGATGAGAAATTAGAGTTCTATCTAACCTTACTTGAATAAGTTCCTTACCAATTATTTTATTCTACCAAGTATACTAGGCCCCTTGCAAGTCCATGTCAATCAACTCCTTATTGTTGATGAAGTCAAAAAGATCATATTTACTCTCCTGATTCACCTGAGAACCTCAAAATTTCTCCTCATTCAGAATGGGAGTATTAAAATCACCCATTACTACCTAGTGGTCATTATCAAAAATTTTGTGGAAAGCAGAGAGCTCATTCCACAAAGCTTTTCTACCTCCTTTTCCATTGGGAGCATAGATATTCAACTGAATCCAGCTAAAGTTATCTCTAATATGTGTAAATTTGGTAGCCACGTGATTGTTGCTCCCCAGCAAAGGTTCCCCTTTAATGAAGTTTTGGTTCCAAAAGGTAGCAATACCTCCTGATGCACCATCTAAACTATTTTCTTGGATCCCACAGTTCTGGAACATTTTGATCTTATCCACCTTTTCTTTGGGCATTTTAGTTTCTTGGATGAGGAGAATATCCGATTTATGATCCCTAACAAAATTGTGCAAAAAAATCCTCGTGTGAAGGCTATTGAGCCCTCTTATATTCCAAGGCATTATCTTCATATCTTACCAAGGGATTGGAGAATCTCCATAATGGTCTTTTGAACACTAGCCGCTATATCTTGGAAGCTTTCATGCTCTCTCTGCCATTTTCTTGATCTTCTACCTTGGATAGGCTTAGTAGCTCCACAATCTGCCTTTGCTCTTATTTTGGTGACAACTCCACTCGGAGTGTTTTGATACTTTATTTTCTCTTTCTTTTTCTTTGAATGAGAGTGGACTTCTTCCCAATCAATTTCTTCTTGTCTCTCCATTTCTCTATTAGATTCCCATTCCTTATCATAGATTCTTCTTTGCTCCCAAGGGAGGGTATCCATCTGGCCATTCCTAAGCTAATTCAGATGGATGGACAACAATTTATATTTACCTTTCTGTTTTCTAGAAAAATTACCCCTTGTCATTTTCATGGCCTTTTAGGTCTTGTTTCATGGTGTTGGAACTATGTTGATTTTATTTTGTGTTGTAACACAACTTGAACATGCTTATTTAGGTACCAAAATTCAAATAATGACGTCTTGTGAAGGTGTTGCGAAGTGTTGTGAGACATTTCTACATTCTTCTAGACTCTATTTAATACATTTCACCTAAAAATCACCTTTTTAATCATCAACAAGTCCTATTTTGAAGTGTTGTAAAGTCTTGTAACAAGCTTTCACACTCTTCTAAGCATATTTTTACTATTTACACCCTTCTCATGCTTTATTTGGTCTATTTATGCCCCCAAAATTTGTAATTAAGTGTATTTTTGCATATTATCTTGAAAAATAACAATAAATACAACATTTTTTCGGACACAGGTTTTTAGGTCCTAGGTGGGACCCATTCACCATGGGTGGCGAATGAGTGCCCCTTGGCCCCAAATTCAAAATATTTCAAATTTCCTTTCAGGATTTTATTCAAAATCACCTGATGTCATCCTATGATGAGGTATGAATGGATACTAAGGAACAATCATTGTATAAATAAGTGATTTCCACCTCATTTTACATCTCCTCATTCATTCAAGCATTCCACATCACATTTCAAGCAATCTCAAGTATTTTACATCATCAATTCAAGCACTATTCAAGCACTTTGAAGCAACCATTGACATTACTTCAAATTTGCATCATCAAGGGTTAGGTAAGTTGATAACACTTGCATGTTATTAGTTTATATTTCTCTTTCATCTCATTATCCTTTCAAGGGTTTAATTACCAAAATTCAGGTTTAACTAAGGCAAACACCTATTCATGAACCCTTAATCATTTTTCCCCTATTGCATGTTTATTTGCATCTTTTTGTATGCAGATTTGATAGGTTATTAGGTGTTGAAGATTGATTTTCAATTCAACTAAGTGTTTCAAGTCAATTTGAGCCAAATTCAAGCTTGGGGAGAGTTATTTGTCTATTTTTTGTAGAACTAACTTCGGTAACCCGACAAGCAGATATTCCTAGATTTGGTGTTGTAGATTTGTCTCCTAAGTTTTTAGAAATTTGTGAGAGGACTGATTCTCCACCTATAGAAAATGAGTCCCACCTTAAGACTAGATACTTGAGTTGTGTTAGATTTCAGATCTCGACAGACAGAAACCAACTCCGAGTAGTTTTTCACTAATAGGTGGACTAATTCGCAAACCTCAACGAATGAGTCCCACTATGAAAAATTAGTAATTTCCATCAGCATTCAAAACACTCTAGAATCATCATAATTCATCTAGGTGCACTCATATTCATCCCTGTACTTTTTGTTTTGCATTATTTCTTCATTTACATAGTTGCTTGCATATCACAATGTGTTTTCAAACATAGTTGTAATTTCACTTTTCCATTCATTTTCAGTCCTTCATATTAGTCCATTGCTTTTAATTAAGTTCATTTACATTAAACAACATTGCATAAATCCTAACTTAAGTGTTGCATAATCATTTTTGGCTCTCTCTCCTTTTAGGTGAAAAAACCCTAGAAGTGCAAGAGTTGTCCATAGGGTCCCAAAAATCTATGTTTCATTTTGGTGAACCTGGATTTTGAACATTTTACATTGCTGATTGCATTTACAGATTGCATCCTAGTTTCCATTTGCAATAGCATTCAATTAAGACATTGATTTGTTATTGCATTCTAGAACTTTTCATTTTGCATTAGTGAAAACTTCACTTAGATTTCATTTTTGCATTCAATCTCATTGAAAAAAGTAACATTTTTCATTTTTCATCTGGGTATGTGCAAGATCATGATGGGCCAAAAAGTGGCAATATGATGGGTATTTATAGGGTATGTGGCTGACGACTTTTTTTTAATCCAAAATTGATAAAATGAAAAGTGTTTTTAAAGGAGATTCTTAGCTTTCCACCAATATAAATTATGCTTTACTTTGAATTTAATAAATAAATATTATTCATTTTCTATTTGAATTATGAGTAAAGTCCTAATTCATAAGCTGATTGAAAAACATATATAGCTTTCAAACAGATCACTTTTTTGAATCCAAAATATGCATCACATTCTATGCCATACTATAGGATTAAAAAAAATGAATTTCATGAAGTTTTGACCAAGTTAAGCTGGTCAGACATACTAGTTTTTATATATTTTAAAATTGTAATAAAAAATTCATAATTAATTATTTACTTGGAAAAAAATTACAAAAAATTATGCATCACATCAAGACATAAGTCTTCTACTTATATCTAAAATCTTATAAAAAAATATTATGATTTTATTGTGGTTAGGGTGGTTAGACAGAACACCTCCTTATTTTTTCCCTAAAATATAAGTACTACTGCATTGAAATTTCAAATTTTCACCAAATATATTTTTATTTTTTTGAAATAAACCTAGTAGTTTAGAAAAAACGTTCAATTTGCTATAGATTCCATTCTTACATATTTTTGAAATAATATAGATAACTTATTTAAATTTTTACGCTAAGTTTCCTAACTCTATTTTTTCTAAATTTTTTGCCACTTAAGGGCCTATCTTTTCCATTATGATCCTGCAAATACCCATATGTCATTACATTCTATAGAACATTTAAATTATCTTAACATTTCAAAAAAAAAATAAAAAACTTCATACTGGAACTCATTCACCACCCAGGGTGAATCAGTCTCTCTGCACTTTTCAGACAACATTTCTGGCATTTGTTTGCACTTTTCTTTTCTGTAGTTAGATCTTTGTTATTGTTAGCAGATTTCCTATTATTTTCATTTTAGAGCTCTTAGATTAGCTTGCATTTTCATTCACCCATCCTTTGTGGTACTTGTATGAGTGTTTGGTGCCCCATTGATAATACATTAGTGAGAAGAAGTTCTAGACTCATGGCATCCCAGAATAGATCTTTCATGGTGGACCTTGGGATCTCACGAGCTCCTACTCCTAGTATTGACAATGGTGCATTAGGCCTTGACCATACCACTTCCATGCCTTACCCTTTCCACCCAATGAATGTTGACACCCAAAACAATTCCCTCCCACAAGAAAAAGGCATTAATATTCAAGAGGACTTTGCACATTTACAACAAGACTTGTCACTTGAAAACAATTCCGCAACTACCATACTTGCCACTGAAAACCTTCATTTCCTAGTTGAAAGTGATGAAGAGAATTGCTGAGATTTATAATAGACATGCCTCTTCCAATACCCCAACAAAAAGAATTCATGTAATTCAAGGGGGACCTCAAGTTCCTCCCCCTTCCACCATTACATCCATACCAACCTATACCAATCTGCAATTCCACACAACTATGCATCCATCTAATTATGTGGCTACTTCTCTCCTGATTCCACCTAGCATTCCTACTTCTTTTGTGGCATCGCAAGTCCCTTCCACCACCTTCACACCCCTCAACATTCCTTTCAATTCCCATAATCATCACTTATAGTCCATCACCATTCTCCCTTCCGCCTCAACCCACTTATCCCAATCCCCTTCTTACCCAACTCCTTAACACTATTTCATCCATCCAACACCAACTTTCCATAATTAGTCTAGGAAAAACCACTCCACCCACATATCATGTCTACATCAGCCCCTTACCCTTAGAAATCTTATGTACCTCGATGCCACAGGGAATACAAATGCCTCAATTTGATAAATACGGAGGAAAAGGAGACCCTATCAACCATATTAATGCTTATGGGTATGTGTAGGATCATGATGGAAAAAATAAGCCCTTAAGTGGCAAAAAAATCAGAAAAATCAGAGTTAGGCAATTTGACATAAAAATTTGAATAAGTTATCTATATTGTTTCAAAAATATGTTAGAATAGAATCTGTGGAAAATTGAATGTAGTTTCTAAACTACTAGGTTTATTTTTTTTTTAAATCTATTTGGTAAAAATTTGAAATTTCAAGGTAGTAGTACTTAAATTTCAGGAAAAAAAGAAGAGGTAGGTGTGTGTCTGACCACCCTAACCACAATAAAAATGATAATTATTTTTTATAAGATATTAGATATAAGTAGATGACTCATGTCTTGATGTGATGCATATTTTTTTGTAATTTTCTTCATGTACATAATTAATTATGAATTTTTTATTACAACTTTTAAAAAATATAAAAAATTGTATGTCTAACCACCTTAACTTGGTCAAAACTTCATGAAATTCATTTTTTTTTTAATATTATAGTATGTGAAGCATAGAATGTGACACATATTTCAGATTCAAAAATGTGATACCATTTGAAAGCTATAGATGATTTTCAATCAGCCTATCAATCAGGACTTTAGTCATAATTCGAATACAAAATGAATAATATTTTTTTATTAAATTCAAAGTAAAGCATAATTTATATTGGTGGAAAGCTGAGAATCTCCTTTAAAAACCCTTTTCGTTTCATCAATTTTTGGTAAAAATATGTCGTCAGCCACATACCCATCATATCGCTACTTTTTGGTCCTTTATGATCCTACACATACCCTTATACAGCTTTGTGTAATGACTTTTTCCTTGATGATAAACTTTTAGCAAAAGTTTTTCAAAGGACCTTGAAAGATACCTCATTAGAATGGTTTTCCAACTTTCCCAATCATTCCATCCATTAATTCAATGACTTGGTGGAAGCTTTCATTAGTAACTTTCAAGTTCACATGACACCTAAAAAGACCATGGCCAAACTTATGAGATGTAGAAAAAACACAAATGAAAAAGTGACGGATTTCATTTCATGCTACCAATCCTTATATGCTCAAATTGATGTCAAAATTCTAGATGGACATCTGTAGAAGATGTTTATCAAAAACTTGGACACCAACCTTTAGGATAAACTTACAATGATGAAATTCCATTCTTTCATGCATTTATGTACAACTTTATGTGATTACCAAAATTTGGTTTCAAGTCATGATTCAAAATCCACTTCTAGCTGAGTTGAAAAACCTGAACACACCAATCAAAACCAAAATAATACACAAAACTTTTGCAAACCTAACAAAGGATTTTTATAGTTTACTCTACCTCCTTAACCACAATCGCCACCAACTCTACAAGTTCAAAATTCAATGGCCGATATTAAGATAGTCGTGCCTTATCATTATGGGGATCCAAATAGACAATTCACTCCTTTACCCAATACCCTTCATCACACAATGAATCAAATAATTCAAAAACACATGCTTACTTTGCCACCTATTCGACCACTTGATCCAAATCAGCCATTACCACCTACCTTCAAACCTAATGCTTATTGTCACTTTCATTGATAAAATGGCCACGACACCAAACATTGTAAGTGTCTTAAACATTTAATTCAAGACCTCATTGATTCAGGTGAATTGACCATTGCAAGTGTTAATGATCAAGGCAATAATTCCATTGCATCCCCTTACTAGAATTTGCAAATTTTCATGAATCCTATGCCTAAACACACTACTCGTTGAACCTTCAAAGACTGATGTAATGACTATTGATACAAACAACGAACAACATGATACAACTCCTATTGTTACCCTAAATTGCTTGATATTACCTTTTCAGCTAAAGATATACTACAAAAGCTTCTTGATGGTCCTCTCTACATAGATGGAAAAATGTATGATAAGCCCACTAATGGGTTATCAATAGATCCCACTTGTGGTGAAAGCATGATCACAGAAGAGTTTTTAGTATTACATGACTTACATCAAGATGATTATAATAAACCCACTGCATAGATTAAAACACATACTGGTTTTTCATGCCCTATGATTGGATTGATAGTGCTACCTCTACAAATAGGACCTAAGACTTTGGATGTTACATTTTCAATTATTCCATGGTCTAACCAATTTTGTTTGTGGCTAGGTCTCCCTTGCTTCACTCAATGAAAGCGGTCCCATCAATTGTTTATAAGTGCTTGAAGTTTCCACATGATAATGAGATAGTCACCATACACCATAATAGCTTTAATCCTTTATCTTCCAAAGGTAACTTCTCATTAGAAGCCTTTTGGCCTAAACCGATGGAACCTATCACCCCTCACAAGGACTTATTTTTCATAGCTTATCAAAAAATTTAAGCCAAAAAGATAACCAAATTATCTCTGCGGAACTCATCCCCATCCACTTCCACACCTCCTGTCATAGAAAAAACCATGCTTCACCTTGAGTTTTTCATTGAGAAAACCATCAAACCTCCTGAACAACCACCCCTTGAAATTTCCCCGCCATCATTTAAACGACCAGGGGAACATGAAACAAACCCTACTCAACCTCCTTGCCTTAAACAAGTGTATAAAGCTAAAGAGAAAGTGGTCGATCCATCCTCTTCGGTTTCTTCTATTCTTCCCTCTTCCAAAGCAGAAGAACCTATGATGACTCAATCCACTCTTACACCTCAACAACTCCAAAAAAGAATTAAATGAAACCACAGTGCTAGGGAACATAGGCATCACCATTGTCTCCTTGCTCATCAATATCGCATAGAATAAGATAAAGAAAATCAACCTTTACCTTTGAAAAAAGTAATTGATGACCACCATCCTCCTAACCTACCACAAGATCGTCTAGTGCAACAATTGCAACAAAATGAACCAATCCAACAACCTCAACTTTTGATACATCCATCTTTAGAAATCACTATTCATCCTCCTATTGTCATTAATCTTGATGATGATGATGATGATGCGGCGATAGAAAAAATAGATGAAGAAGTGCATAACGACCTAAACTCTTTACTTTCATCTACAATGAGCTTAAATGATACATCCTCTCCACCAAGAGAAGAACCTGGTATGACTCCTAGTTTGACACTTGCAATTATTCCTCTACACAGTCAACTGCCCTTGCGTCACACTGTCAAACATGATTGGGAGGTAGATGACCAGTTACATGGTTGACTTGCATTCACCTAACTTTCTTTTCTCTTTTTATTTTTCCTTTTCATATGTGTATCATGTTGCCCCATATCATGCTTTTGATGTTTTACCTCTCTTTTTACACTTCTTCTATTTATATCTCTATTCTTCTCTTTGTCATGCATTATCTTTTTGTTTCATGTTTTCATTTTGGGGATGACACAAAGTGTTTAGATTCCCTATGTCTCTTCCATGTTGACCCACAAGGTCCTTGTCTTTGGGTATGTGTAGGATCATCATGGAAAAAACAAGCCCTTAACTAGCAAAAAATTTAGAAAAATCAAAGTTAGGTAACTTGCCACAAAAATTTGAATAAGTTATCTATATTATTTCAAAAATATGTAAGAATAGAATTTGTAGAAAACTAAATGTAGTTTCTAAAATACTAGGTTTATTTTCTTAAAAAAAAAATCTATTTGGTGAAAATTTGAAATTTCAATGCAGTAGTACTTAAATTTTAGGGGAAAATAAGAATGATGCAGGAGCATCCAGTGGTGTAAGGGCAATCTTGCATCACCCAAAAATAGTTAAATTTCAAGTTTCTTAGTTTTTAGATGTTTTTACATTTTTGGATACCCTTTCCGTCATAATGAAATTCCCAATTTACTATTTTTATTTTCTATTCCTGGGTGGGAAGATATTGCAGTTTTAGTTTCCCAGATTTGCACCTGAAAATCTTTTGAGTTAGATTTAAGGAACTTAGAGTTCTCGGATTGGCCCTGAAACTTGCCAAAATTGGCGTAGCAGATTTTGAGTGCATTCTTGACTTCGAGACCTTTCCAATGGTTCAAACGGTTCGCGAATCGGAGTCCTAGATCAAAAGTTATGACCCTGGGAAGTTGGCGCACTTTCTAGAAGATACAATTGCAAATGTTCTTTTAAAATTTGAACTTCAAGTTGTAATTTTTTGGCGCCAAACCGCCTAAACTCAAATTTGAATGTTGTTTTGGCTCCAAACTAAAGAGGAGCTCTATTTATGGGTAGGTTTCTAATTTTTGGTTAACTTTTTGGGGGACAAGCTCGCATATTGCGAAAGGGTGATTTTGTAGCTTTCTGTAACTTGCATGTGTTGTAGAATTTGGGGATTTGAGATCCTCTACATGTAAGAAGCTCCATTTTTTAAATAATAAAATTATTCTCTTGTTTGTGGGTTATTTTCTAAGTCTCGGGTTGCGCCTTCATCAAAGAAGTAGGTGTCTGTCTGACCACCCTAACCACCATAAAATGATAATATTTTTTTATAATGTTTTAGATATAAGTAGAGGAATCATGTCTGGATGTGATGCATATTTTTTTGTAATTGTTTTCCAAGTAAATAATTAATTATGAATTTTTTATTACAACTTTTTAAAAATATAAAAACCCGTATGTCTGTTCACCTTAACTTGATCAAAACTTCATGAAATTCTTTTTTTTTTAATCCAATAGTATGCGAAGCATATAATGTGACACATCTTTTGGATTCAAAAAATGTGATACAGTTTGAAAGCTATAGATGTTTTTTAATCAGCCTATCAATTAGAACTTTAGTCATAGTTGAAATAGAAAATGAATAATAATTATTAATTAAATGAACAATGTAAAGGATAATTTATATATTGGTGGAAAGCTAAGAATATCCTTTAAAAACCCTTTTTGTTTCTTTAATTTTGGTTTAGAAAAAAGTTGTTAGCCACATACCCTACATATACCCATCATATCGCCACTTTTTGGCCCATCATGATCCTGCACATACCCATTTTTCTCTTTTCATTTTGTGTTTTCCTTTTGGGGATGATGTAAAGTATAGAGACGCCCTATGTCTCTTCCATGTTGACCCAAAAGGTCCTTGTCTTTTTCCCTTTTCATTTTGTGTGTTCCTTTTGGGGATGATGCAAGGCATCAAGACCACAATGTCTCCTTCATGTTGACCCAAAAGCTTTCTCATTTTTTTTCGCCTTTTCATTTTCGTATCTCTTGTGTTTTCCTTTTGAAAATGATGCAAAGAATTGAGACTGCAATATCTCTTCCATGTTGACTCAAAATGAGCTTTCTTTTTCTTTCATTTTGGTTCTCTTTGTGTCATTATTCTTGTTCTATGTATTCGGGTAATGATGATAGTTTTGAGCTTTTTCATAAAAACATTGCAGCAATGAACATACTAACCCCAAATCCATAGATCCCTTATGTGTTTGGTTGTTTTCTTATCTGGGGGACAACTCCTCTTTCTTTCTTTTTCATTTTCCTTGACATGATGTAGCCTAACTTCAAAGCATATGACTTGGCATAGAGCTTTCCAAATTGGTTGTCATGTCTTGTTTACTTTTTTTCTTTTCCTTTCTCTTTCAATTAAAATGAATTTCTCACAAAACTATGTGTGGAATTTCCTTTAAAGTGGGGGGCATACAATACCATAATTCATTTGCATTCTTGGTTCCTAGTGTAGCATTGTCATTTATCTAATGCGTTCGTCACATTGTAGAGGACATTGGGTGTGATGTCCTTCATAAGTGTGATCTATCTAAGCATATTACATTCCTCTTGGTGGCCTGATGCGACACACTACATTCCCTAAGTTGTGAATATTCTATTCTTTGATTGGTCCTCTCTTGGACGCATTAGACACAATGTTCCTTAAGTGACTGACCTTGCATGAACTAAACAAGACTCCTTTTAACATCTTTCACATTTTACATTACATTTTTGCATTTCCTTTTTGCCACTTTGCATAACGCAACTTGCATGATTGTGGTACCTTTCCTTTTTGTTCATGAGAATTTTTCTTTGTGGCACCTTGTTAAACTTATCAGGTAGTATAACTTTGACATGGTTTAGTGGGAAGCTCACCTAGTGGCATGAATTTTCCTCATAACCACCTTTGTGTTTGTGAGTGCATACCAACTAGCATATGTATCTTACTTTTTGGGCTTTCTCATCCCACATAAAACTATTTCTATGGCCCCAAAGTGAGTATATAGTTGGGCTTTCTCACCCCACAGATAGCCTAAAGTTTTGTGGCCCCAAAGTGAGAACACATTATCTTTTTCAAACAATCATCCTAGATCTAATCCACAACTAGTTGGATTGACGATCAAAGCTTCATCCAATTCTTCTCAACACTTGTGTGTTCCTTTGTTCTTATGCTTATTTTTCAATGGGATCTTCATCCTGGTGGTTTGATCATTCCTCTTAATCATTGTCATTTCATCTTGCTAACGTAAGCGCATTTGAACCCTCCCCTCGATGTTCATGGCTACTTTAGTGTGAGTTTGAAACAAGTTCATCCTCTCACTAAAGTGGGGGCTAAATGTGCCATAGAAAAATTGCCCCTTGTCATTTTCATGTCCTTTTAGGTCTTGTTTCATGGTGTTGCAACTATGTCGCTTTTATTTTAAGTTGTAACACGACTTGAACATGCTTATTTGGGTACTAAAATTTAGAGAATGACATCTTCTGAAGGTGTTGTGCAGTGTTGTAAAACATTTCTATGTTCTTCTAGACTCTATTTAATACATTTCACCTAAAAATCACCTTTTTACTCATCAACAAGTCCTATTTTGAATTGTTGTAAAGTTGTGTAACAAGCTTTCATGCTCTTCTAGGCATATTTTCACTATTTGCACTCTTCTCATGCTTTATTTGGTCTCTTTATGCCATCATAAGTTGTAATTAAATGTATTTTTTGATATTATCCCAACAAATAACATTAAATACAAAAAATTTCGTGACACATGTTTTTAGGTCTTAGGTGGGACCCATTCACCATGGGTGGCAAATGAGTCCCCCTTGGCACCAAATTCAAAATATTTCAAAATTTCTTTCAGGATTTTATTCAAAATCACTTGATGTCAACCTATGATGAGGTATGGACGGATACTAAGGCACAAGAATTGTATAAATCAGTGATTTTCACCTCATTTTACATCTCCTAATTCATTCAAGCATTCCACATCACATTTCAAGCAATCTCAATCATTTTACATCATCAATTCAAGCACTATTCAAGCACTTTGAAGCAACCATTGACATTACTTCATATTTGCATCATCAAGGGTTAGGTAAGTTGATAACACTTGCATGTTATTAGTTTATCTTTCTCTTTCATTTCATTATCTTTTCAAGGGTTTAATTACCAAAAGTGGGGTTTGACCAAGGCAAACCCCTATTCACTAACCCTTAATCATTTTTCCCCTATTGGATGATTGTTTGTAGCTCTTTGAAATGTTTGATAGGCTATCCAACTTTGAACAAAAGGAATTCCTAGTGATGTAATAGGTTGTAGGAAATACTAGAGGATGCTAGATTTAGGAGGGTGAATTAGGGTGTAATATAGACTGCATTTGAGTTGCATGTGATTGTAATGGGGATGAGTTAACTACTAAATCAAGATGGTGTGGATGTGGAGGTGCCTACAAGGAGGTCATGATGGTTTTCCCATCTCCCTCTATTAATAGAATCCTTATTTGCATGGTATCGTAATTTTTGTATTTCATTATGATGAGAATGCTTTGCTTGCATAATTTATGCTTGGTTGTCTATGACAAGGGTTGTTGACAATCAAAGCAATGCAATATTAATTTGAAGCAGTGCAAGAAAAGTAGAGATAACACATCCAATTATGTATATGAATTTTTAGGAGATAAATTTGGTGTGTGACATTAACTTCTCACATAGAGAAAAAAACATTAGACTTTTAAAAAAACTATGTGTGTGTGACGTTGGTTGTGTTTAAATGTCATGTTGTTATGTGTAGAATTTGTTATACATAATATAGTGACTTGTATATGATTTTCAATGACCACAAGACTTGAAGTAACAATGCTTTGTATTGACTCAACTTTAATTGGAATGCATATCTTGAAAATATAAGAAATAATAATTCCAAAAAAGGGAAAAAGATAATATTGTGGGATCAAAAAGACTTTGTATTGAATTTTATTTAAAATTTTAGGCACCCATGTTTACATATGATGGTATTGATCATAACAAAAGCTATATTAAATACTAAAAAAATGATATAGTAATGTGGATAGTAAGAGGTATATGAAAGCTTTAAAGAGGTTTAATCATTGTAATTACAAAGCTTTATATTTCTTTCCTAGAAAATGAATTCATTATGATGGCTGGCTCAAAGAAAAATTGGCACCCAACAAATTTATCTATCACATGTTTAGTAGCATCAGGTTCAACTATAACTAGTTGGAAATTTTCAATGGATACACCCAACAAGGCATTTGTGGGTCCTTCAAAGGCAGTGAATTTAAGAAGAACACCTGTTCCATCATCTAAATCCACTTTTACCATGTAGCTAAAACCACTTCCAAGGAGATCAATAGAACACTTCAGACAGTAAAAGATATTGGGGTTTTTTTATAAAATATTTTTCTTACATTTCTTATTTCCCACCATCAAAGGATAAGAGAGGTAATAAAAGTTTTCCAAGATGAGCTTTGATATTATTTTTGTTTTTATGCAAACATTTATTTTCTTAGGGAAACTTGTATTCTTGATCGATGCAATGTTAATTGGATTTAAAAACTTGTTGGGAGAAAGCTAATTGTTTGAGAGGGAAAGGAAATGATTTTCAATACCTATATTGGAATACTAGTCATGTAACATTAAGGCTTCGAATCGATCTGGATTTATTATAGTTGTAGTTGCAAATATAGTATCAAGAGGTTTTGCACACTAGGAGGTTATACATCCAGATTTGATCAAAATAATTGGAGTGGTTGGTAGAAGAGGAAAACCAAATAACTCTTTCCCTTCAAATACATAATGATGACCCCAAAGTGTAACATCAATGGTCAAACATGACATGTCTATTATCGTTTTAGTACATTTGACTATTTTGGTTTGATATCTCTTATGGATTGTCGATATAGGGGAGATAGATAAAAGTATGCAAATAACATCTACAAGGGAATTAATAGGAAATTACAATAGGGAATCAATTCTCTTGATATTCAAGTTTTGCATGGGTATTTTAGAGTCTACACATGTTGAAGGAGTTATTTTTGATGAGCTATATAGAATTTTTTTGAATGGGTTTGTCTACCTACTTTATTTTGTATTGGCATATTTTATATGACCATTTGAAATAATGTAGAGACTAATAGAGTGTACAACATTGTACAAATCATCAAAAAGTTCATTAAAGCATGTGACATGTATTTTAGACCCTGCTTTGTCAATGAGGTCAAAACCAAAAACTTTTCCTTATCGGCCAGCATTTTCAAACTCATGGATTGGAGGTTTTTTTAATGCCCTACCCTCAATGGTCCAACACATATGGTACAGGGTCAAAGTTTTGATGGATAGTATTTTAGAAGGGGCTATGGTTGGATGCTAGGTAGAGCTTAGATCTTTGTTCTAATGAAAAATTGGAAGAGTAAGAAGAACCAATTGGGCCCTGAGAGCTAGTAGATGGCAAGTGACTTATAGCCTAGAGAAGAGGAGTGTCAATGAGCGCTGCCTTATTTGAGAACATTTCTAGACTATTGATAATTATAACCTTGCAATCGAAGGACATCAATGATTTAGGAAAATCCCATGAATGAATGAGATAAATATGTTAAAAGAGAGTAGGGATGGACATATGTGTATTTTCAAAAAACCTTTGATGTATATTCTTTAAGGCAAACAATAGACTAGATGGCCAAAGCCTCTTCAACACCAAGATCGTTAAATTCATTGGGAAGAAAAGTTGGATGGGTGTGGACACCATTAGAGAGTTGTAGCCAGTATTTGACAATTGTAGAATGAGACTGTTGTATACTATCTATGGATGTAACCTATAATGAAGGATCAAGATCAAACATGCCTACAAGAATTTCTTCAATGGCATTTGGAGTTAGGGTATCCATAAGCAAGGTGAAATCGAGTCAAATTTTTTTGGCCTGCAAGCAATTTGTGAGTGTTAGAATTGGCTATTGCAATAAGTAAAATAAAGGTTTTTATTAATTGCAAAATTATTATTAAAGTGAAAACACCAAAGGAGAATATGAAAAAATATATAAGAAAACTATCAAATGAAAGATATAGAAGGGAAGTAAAGGTTGGAAAATATATGCCAAATTAGTTTATGAAGCTTGTTACTTTGAATATTGTTTCAATATTTTATGGTAGGGTACATGTTTATCAAACCAATGGTTTGTGGAGGTGTTAAATTTATGCAATGTATATAATAGAAAACTTTCATCAAGTTTTCAAAATCAATACAATATTTATCGACATATATGTGTTTTATCTTTTTCAAGGTGTATTATATAAGCATGATTTGAGAACTTGAGATTTACAAATAGCAACAACTTTCAAATAGAAATAAAGCATTAAAGTAATAAATAAAGTTTAATTTAAAAGAATGATAATTAGGAAAACACAATTATGTAAATGATAAACAAATATATTAGAAGTAATAGAACTATTTTGGTAAACTATAATACAAAAAAAGTGGCAGCATTTCCTTGTGCTAGATAATATTTATAATGCTTATATTGAGATTTCTAAAGCACAACTCTAGAAGAATTTGAAGTTTCTTTACATCCAAAACATAAGTAGGAATAGTATAGGCACAACAACAAAATCTTTTAACATACTACAAGCTATCCAGGTAAAGTTGAAATGCATTGATGATCATGGGTGTCACAACATTATTATAGTGTTGATCAAATTTTAGCTCTTTAAGGAAATTGTAGAACCCCTCTAGTTTTTGTAGCTAGATTGGATTGTTGATAATGAGGCTTGAAGTATCTTGACATCCAATTCTTCAAAAAGACTTGGTGGCTAACATGCAACTTTGACTTTGTCAATGATATCGAGGCAACTATTAGACATAGTAGCAGCAATATGTCAAATGTTTGTGCAAACAGAGTTGGGTTTAATTAAAGTAGAAGATGATTTTGATACTGTGAGTGTTGCATGCACTAGAGTGGAGGGGCTTGGTTGTATATTGGTTGTCTCATCACTAGAGAGTTTAATGATGTGAGGATTATTTAGATGTGTACCCATTTCCTAGCATGAGTGGATGAAAGATACATATAAGTTGTAGTACAACATAACAAGGTAAACATGTATATGAATGAGAAAAAGACTCCAATTAATTAGAAAGGAATTAACAAATTTAGTAAAGAAGCACTATGTATGATATGTTGCAATTTGAAACCATAAGATTTGAAATAAATATAAAAGCATAGAGACATGAGCTACTAAGTAGGTTAGAGGGTATGATATGTTCAAACATTTATGTATAAATTGAGTGTTTCCATTACATTTATTGAATATGTGTGATATATTTATATTTATGTGAATTGTAATATATATTTGAATTTGGAAAAAAAATTAAATAAATAATGATGTATCTTGTTCTCTGGGATATGGATAGTTGATTTGGATGATATAATCTTCATGGTTGTCCTTTCTTGAGTTTGTAAACTTGTTGTTAAACAATTATAATTACCCTCTCAAATGAACTTGAAATTTCTCCACCCTTTGATTAGGGGCCTAGAAAGGGGAAAATTTCACTTTCACTCAAAAACAAGCCCTTGAAATTTCTTTGCAAAGGAGAAAGAAATCTTGCAAGAGGGTTGTCCTAGGAACTAAAAATGATCTCATGAGGGGTTCACCACCAAGTTTAATCTTGGAAAAGATAATTAAATGCTAATAGAAATGCAAAACCCTAATATGATGTAGACTTGAATTAAATGACCTAGAAATGCATATAAATCATAACAGAGAGTTGTAAAACTAGAAGTGTGCACTTGAAAACTTGTAGAAGCTTGAATGAAGACTGGAAATGTTGTTGATTTTGAAATTTTGGCCTACTATGACTCATTTTCCATTTTGGGCGAATTAGTCCTAGATCTGGATTTTTGCATAGGAGTAGGTTTTGGGAAAATGGTATCCAAATTTGTAAAGATCTCTGAAAAATAGCTATAGTGGGACTCATTCACCACTTCTGGTGAATGAGTCCAATTTGGAATATTTGGAAATTCAAAGTCTGAATCTACTCTTCTCAATTTTCTCAATCTATTCCTCGAAGTTCAAATATCTAAAACTCCGATTTCGGCATTGTAGATGAGATTTTAGCAAAGATTATGACCATGAAAATTGGGAGAACACTCCAACAATCTTATAACCCAATGTTTAATGATCTTCAAGTCTTTAAAGCACCTAAATTTGCAATCACACAAAGAGAGAAAAAAAGTGTCGATTGTTAGGGAATAGGGGTTTGCCTTGGTCAAACCCCTTTTAGGTAATTAAACCAAATGATGAAATAAGATAATGAAGTGTGAACATGAAATAATGTAATTAGAACCTTTCCATGATGATGGATCTTGAATTGTTACAACAATTGATGAAGAATTTTCCCTTGAATGTTTTAGAAATGATCTTGAAAGCTATCTTGATGACCTTGTGAAGACTTGGAGTGCTTGACTTGATAACATGAATGCTTATGTGAAATAGTGATTTAAATGATTCTTTATATATAGGAAATTCACTCAAATGACTGTTAATTTGATCCCAAAGGACAACATAGGAGAAATTTAAACTTAAAACCCAGTTTTTCTTGCTCAAACCTTGAAAATAGCTCAAATGGGACTCATTTGTTAAGTTAGGCGAATGAGTCCCACCTGGATGGGACTCATTCACCCAAAGTGGTGAATGGGTCCCACAGGGGCTATTTTGCTAGCTAAAGTGTCGGGGAGTGAAGAATTTAAGCTTATATGTTAATCTTGTCGAGTTTTTGATCAAAATTTTCCTTTGGATGCATGATATGGGGCCATAGGGGCCTATTAATGATGATATAAAGGTCATAAATGTAAGGGGACCTAAAATAAAATGTGAAATTGTAAATAAATACACTTTACAACACTAAATTAAGGTAAAATTGGGTCTATTTAGATTAGAAGGGCCCTAAATTCCATGTGAATGTGTAAAACACATTACAACACTATATTTGGTCCACCTTAGTTTACAAGCCTTGTAAATTTAACAATAAATTAAGGTAGAGTTAAGTTAATTTAGCTTTGAAAGGGCCCAAGACCTAATGTGGATATGTAAATCACCTCACAACACTAGATGAAGGTGACATTAAGTCAAATTTATCATTAATTATTCCCAAATTAAGTAGGGGATACTTTTTTCTACACTACAAAACTATATCTATAAACTATTTCAAATATATAAACAAGAAAGAAGGGTTGGCCTTGTTGAAACATAGGGGCCAGTTGCCCACATTATCAAGCCAGTCATTTAATAATTTGTAAAATTCTGCATCTTTGATTAGCTAAACTTTGATTACAAGAGGATGTGGACACTACAACTATTGTTTATGGCTATTTTTGGATTTTACCACACGTTCTCAAAGCTAGTACTGGGTGTAAACATGTCTGTTCCAAGAATTGAAAGCTATTGGTGTTAATTAATTTGTTTAAATGGAATTTAAGTTTTCCCCTTAATTTGGTAGATCTTGTTAGATGTACCTGCTTTTGTTTATAATGTTTCATGATGTTTGTCTTAGGGGTGTGAGGTATCATTTAGTGAAGGAAAACTTTACAATGAGTTGAGTGGTTTGAAATTAGGTGATCTTCTAAAATTTGGTAGCTACTATATTTGATTTTTACAATAATATAGTGTAGAAAACTTAGGGAGAATTGTTTTAGGGTTGGTAAGGTATGGATAACCAAGGTATACAGTGGAATTCTTCTAGGTTTTTTTTGTATAATCAAGGTAAATACTAACAGTCTATGATTTGGGTTTAAGTTGTGAATATATTAAAGTTTGTTAATGGATGGTTGTAGTGTTTTGGAATTTGATCTTTGTCCCTAGTGTGAGAAGCATATTAGTTTTTCCTCATGGTCTTTAAGTTGAAATTTTTCCTCAAAAACAATAATACTCCTTAAATGTGTTGAGTTTCAGTCCCCTCCCTGATTTGATGAAGGTGAGTTTTCCCTCTTTTGTAAGATGTGAACTACCCAATGTGTTAAAATTGAAAAACCATAGTTGTAAAAGTCTAACTACCCTGTTTAACTATAAATCATAGTTGCAAACATCTATAAAAAGATATGATTTATTATAAATAATTGGTGCTTGGTCTGGGTGTCCATTTTTCCATTCACGATTTGATTGCTTTCTTTGAATTTTATCAATATAATATTGCAAATATCTAAAAATTGCATTTTAATCTCAATTTTTGTGGTAATCCACACTTTTTTATTAACATAATTATAGTTTTTGTGGGTTTTTTCTTGTTTATGTGGTGTTTATGTGATATTTCTTAGTTTTTCCTTAACCCTGACCTAGTTGTCTTTTTTTGGCTGAAGGGTTGAGAGCAAGTTGTAGATACATTGGGAGGAGAATGAATTTTTAATATTAAGTTTGAATAATTTCATATGAATATAGACCTCTACCTATGTAGCCTCATGCATTATTTGCGAAAGCATGGAAAAATGTATCACCAGTCCAAGAATATAGCCTCATTCTCACTTTTTTAATGTTTTCATCTAGTTTGGTTATTCTCTAGATGGTTTCAGGCAAGTGAAACATTTGGGTACATACAACCTAGAATTTATAGGTGGGCATGCACCATTTTTCACTATTGATAGGATAGATTTTTATGCTAAGAGTTGTGCAGAGTTAACAGCAAGGCACCCATTAAGAGTAATCCATTTTTGTTTTAAAGAAGGCTCTGACTAAAATGCTAATTGAATTATCTTACATATGTTTGGGCCTCCCTTACAACTTCTAGTTGCAAAGGACCAATTTTTTGTCACTCTAGTAAGAATATCAACTTATACAATAGGGACCGCCATTGTCTACAATATACAATTCGCTGCTAAAGGAAAAGTTTGTTTGATTATTGCTCTAGTATCCCATGAATATTAAGGATGTTTGGTTTTTGTTTCAAAGGATTTTACTCTATAATCAATTGGGCTCTCATGTATGTGTTTCTTACTTCATTGTTGTATCAAGTAGATGATTGCTTTTGTGTCTTAGGAAGGTTGACAATTGACAAAACATTAGGTTTGATGTTACCTACAAAACAAAAGTTTTTTCTCTAGCACATGTAGTCCTCCTTGTTATAGGGTATTTATAGTATAGTTTGTTTGGTCCTTGAATTTGCAAACCCTAGATTTATATAGTATTATGCATAAGTGTTTGAAGTTGTGTAGAAATGGTGAAAGCTGCAAATGGGGGCTCAAAGCAATCAAATTCCTTTGGCAGCGACTGTGAAATAAACGTAGAAAGCTTGAGTAAAATAGGGCATAGTTTGTATGGCCATTGGAAAGAGCATAAGTAGAGTTTTTTTATATAAATTGAAAGCAGGGCAAGCGACTTACTGCAAGAATCTGCATAAATTGTGTCTTTATGTCAACGATGCTGATGAGGATAATGTGCAGAGTTTGCAGGAACAATATTACGAAGCCTAGACCAACGGATTCCAACCTGCGCAGAGATAACAAAATATTTATTTTAGAGTTAAAAAAAGCTTAAGAAAAATTGAGCCAACTATGTAGAGGCTGAGAAAATTTGAGTTGGGCCTATACAACCTAACAATAAAGCTTACCTAAAATTTGAGTTGAGAGGATTCCAAACTAAGGAAAATGACTTACCTCAAGATTTTGAAGAAATGTTGTCTTTTTGTCAACGATTGCGATGGAGGAAAATGTGCAGAGCTTATAGGAAGAATATTACAAAGCAGATATTTTTTAAACCAACTGCTGTCGACAGCAAATGCATCAACAAGGTAGAGGGTGTCGAACCAACTACCATCGAGAGTAAATGAATCAACAATGCAGAAGGCGGCAAGAGTAAATATATCAACAATGCAGATATTTACATTGCCACAATTAAATGTGAGGCAAAATTCCTTTTCAGGTGTGAGGCAAGGAATATTTCCATTGAACGAGAACAGGATTTTTCAAGTGAACTAAATGGGATTTATCTCATGCAAGTGGCATGTACTCTCTGCAACCGACGACTACAAATGAATGTACTCTTTGCAACTGACGGCTCCAATGGATGCTGAGGATCACTCACATCGTTTTGCAGTTTGAAACCCTCAGTAGACAAAAGAAGGCTGAAAAACATCGATAAATGAACGCCTTCGACGTAATAAAACACATAAAGATGAAAACTATAATATCTCTTGGTAAGGAGGGACTTATACCTGCCATGAATTTGCGGAATGATTTTTCAAAGTTGGGTTTATTGCGATGCGAAATATTAGGGAGTAAATAATTACAAATTAACGGGAGCGAATTTGTCGCTGATTTTTTAAGCGCACATAAGACGAGCCATATTGCTGTCATCTTTTTAGCTAAATACTTATACCGAAGAAATCATTCACAGGGAACAATAATTTTTGTTTTTATTCATAGTATTCCAAAAGATGCCGTGGCAGAAAATTGTCTGTATTTATTCATAGTATTCCAAAAGATGCCGTGGCAAAAAATTGTCGGCCGTCCAGAGTCACCTCGTGGTTGCGTGGATAGAAAAAGGGTCCTTGTCGAACAAATTTTAAAAGAATACTACCTTGAGATGAGATCATCGTGATCATGTCACCTGAGATCATCGTGATCACGTCACCTTACATATTAATGTCTATAAATGCAGTTATGTGGAGTCTCAAATATGGAAATATTTAGGCTCTTTGTGTTATAAGATTTGTTAGCAATTGTTGGAAGAGGATATGATTAGGAAAATTGAGAAGTTTATCATCAAGCTTTTTTGAAGTGTGAATTTGAAAGCCGTTGCTTGTAGACTATCTCTGGTGTTGTAGACGTTCTATTCTACTGATAGAATCAATCAGCAGGCACTAAGCTAGGAAGTAAAGTATCAATAGTAATGGAGGTGCTCAAATCGAAATCTAGATCGGTGGTGGAGAATGTGCTGGCGATGAAGGGCGGCCATGAAGATTCTAGTTATACTGTAAATTCCCTTTCAGTTCAGGTACCTTGATTCTCTTTTACACCAACTCCGTTCTTTTGAGATGGTGATTTTTATTGTTGATTTTATGAGAAAAAGCTTGCCACTTATGATGATTTTTTCATTTCAGAGTGTTAAATATAGTTTGTTCTGGTAAATTGATATTCAGAAATTTTTAATGGGTGTAGATAAAGATGGTTCGGGCTGCGAAACCAATACTCGAGCGTGGTATTTATGAAAATATGAGATTGAAGTTAAATGGAGGAGGCATATTTAGGATAGCAGATTTCGGGTGTGCCACCGGGTGGAATACTCTTCTGGTGGCGGACACCATCGTCAGAGCTGTGCAGTGCTCACTTGGAGAAGCTGAGAAGCAGGAATTTGAAGTTTATTTCGTTGATCTTCCGTCAAATGATTTCAATTCACTGCTCCGAATGTTGCCTCCCCGTCGGCAAGCCCGTGCCGATGCAGAAAACGATGGTGATAAGAATCCAGTAGCTGCAAGATCTTACTTTGCAGCGGCTGTGTGTGGATCACATTTCAGCCGTCTCTTCTCACAAAAAACCCTTCATTGTTGTCATTCTTCCCTCAGTCTCCACTGGCTTTCAGGGGTGAGTAATAAAGCATAATTTGTCCATATATGAATTTGATATAGGTGTCTCATGATAAGACGTAAATGCAGGTGCCCGAGAGTGTTCAACAAAGAAGTTCTACTCGTGTGTACGTTTCAAGTGACTGTGAGGAGGCCGTGGGAGCTGCGTATCTACACCAGTTTAACACAGACTTCACAAATTTTTTGAATGCTCGGGCAGAAGAGATAGTTGACGGGGGATGCGTGTTTATAACTCTGGTTGGTCGTAATGCAGGGACCCACATAATGGAGGAGCAAGGAACATTAGGAGATATCGCTCGCCACTTTGAATATGCATTTGAGGAGCTCCTCACTGAGGTGGATATATAGCATATTCTTATATCATATTTCTTGTTTTCTTCTTCTTCAATAAAATTCTTGAAAAGTTGAAATTTAAATTACGCTACCTTTATGTGTGTATCGGAAGTTAAATGGTGACGTGTTATTTGTATGGACAGGGTTTTATCGAGAAAGAAAAATGGGAATCCTTCAATATTCCCTGGTTTGGGCCAAATCCGGAGGAGGTGGAGAGCATAGTAAAGAGCCAAGGGGCGTTTAAGATGGAGAGTGTAAGGGTGTTGGGAGAATTTCCATTGCATCCCATGACCGAGGTGAGGAGAGGTGAGGAGGAGGAGTTCGGGAGAAGTGTAGGCAACCATTACAAAGCACTCTTTGAGAATATTGTGGAAGCTCATTTTGGATGTGAGCGTTTGACAGATGAATTCTTCTCCAGAATTCGTAAAAGAGCAGCTGCAAAGTTTGAGGAGTATCTGTCCAATCAAATAGAATTAGTTGTTGTGCTTCTCATTAAAAAATAGTAGCTATTAGGTTTGAGGATCTGATCTCTTCAATCAAATAGAATTTGTGTTCTTCATAAAAAATAGCAGTTTTAAGTTTGAGGATCTCTTCAATCAAATAGAATTAGTTGTTATACTTCTCCTTAAAAATTAGCTTTTAAAAGCACTGTTAAGTTTTGGTTTTACTAGTATCTTTCCAACAAAATAGAATTAGTACTTCTTCTCATTATAAATAACTTGTAAATTATCAGCTGTTAAGTTTGAAGAGTATCTCTTCAATCAAATAAACTTAGTTTTCATCCTTCTTTTAAAAAATAAAATTTAATAATTGTAGTATATGTGTTTATCTTACAAAAATGTCAACTATGTGATTTGTCATCAAAATGAAATAATTGTTTGCCCATTTCTATTGCATTGTTAATGTATAGTATGTGACTTAAGTTTGATGGTTGTATAATCATATTTTTATATTTACTCTATAAAACTTTTTAGAAAGTTGTACTATATAAAAAGAGGGTTTTTTTTATAGGTTATCAATTTCTTTAAAATATTATTCCAACATGTATTTATTATATACATTATTTTTAAAAATAAAATGTATTGTAATATTTTAAAAAGACTTGAATGCAAAATATAAAAAAAATTCTTGACAATTAGGGTTATCTTGTCAAATTTAAGGTTTAGAGGGGCAAAACATCAATTTATGTGACATTGCAATGAAATTATTTCAACAAGGCTAAAATTTCAAAAACTTTGTCCAATCTTTAATGCCTATCATTTTATTTTTTATTTGTATGCATTGAAATCATTTTTTTAATAATTAAATATTGTTAGCATTAAATTAAATAGATGAAAATGGTAAGATGACAAAGGCTCATTGAGGAGTTAAAACTAGAAGACTAAATGGATTTGGCCTAAGATCAAAGTAGGATGGAAGGAAACTAACATAGGACAAACTTTATAACTCCAATAGACCCCAAAAAGTAAAAAATGAATTGGTGGAGGATTGAGAAAGTAGGATATGGAGGGAGCTTGTACTTGGGGATATGAAAGTTTGAAGGCATAGTGACAAGCAAAGGGAATAGATTTGGTGGAAAAAGACAAGGATTGGGGATTAAAATGAAAGGATAGGGGGATGAGTAGAGAGACAAGTTTGATACCTTGGTGACAAGAAATTTTCTAAGGTAGAATAGAATGCTTTGGATTTATGATGGATGGAGTGACCTTGTTGATGACCTAAAAGACCAACAAAACTAATATATAGAATTTTTTTGAAAGGAATGAGAGAACTATAAAAATATCGAGGAAATATCATGGCATAGACACAACTAATAGCCTAATTCCATAAAAACATATAGAACATAAGGAAAAATATCCCTATATTTTATATTGTTAGATTTTTTGGACCTTTGAAACACATAGAAGCACAAAAATTACATAGGGTATGTCATAAAATAGACTAGATAAACAAATGAGAGTGGAAAAAACCACTTAAATGTTCTTAGATCAATTATTAACAATGGTTAAAATAGGGTTATGCCACATAAAAAGGTGAAAGGGCTCAAGAAAAATATGGCATGGCAGGATTGAATCTAATAAATGAAAATAGAAAACTATATCAAAGAGTTGAAATAATGCTACCAAAGAAACCTTGACCATAGGGTCAACTAAAGTGATAAAGAGGAACAAGAGGAAAATCTCATGAAATTTGTTTGAAGTGAAGAGGACAAAAGGGAGAAAATGGTGAAGGAAATTTATAACATTGGTTAGAGGATAAGAATGGACATTCTAAATTATTAAAGGAATTTTTATTTTGAGGAACTGGTATACTAGATCATAGATACAAAAGAATATTAGCATATTGCAATCCAAAATAAGGTAAAATTTGTGAACAAAAATATTAAAAGGATATGCAAAATATTGTGGAAGGATGTGTAATTAGAAATAAATGTAATGGGTGTTAGGGTTCAGGCAAATCAGAGCAATAAACATTAAAAATTATATGTAGATTAAATAAACCTAAAATAACAATGAAGAATAACAAAAATGAGATCAACACAGAATTTTAATGTGATTCACCCAATATGGGCTACGTCCATAGAAACTCAACCACCCAATGATTTTATTATCTAGTGCAAAAAATATTACAATGTCGTGAATCACACTACCACAACATACATCCCAACCACTTATAACAAGCTTTTTGGAAGCTTCTAAAATTAGGGTTTTACAAAGTCATTTTTTTTCATTTGACGTGTTAATAGAAAAAACTTGATGTGTTAACATGAAAACCTTGATGTGTTAATGGAAAAAAAAGTTGGGGGCTACATCCCTGAATCTCTACTTTCGGGGGATGCCACCCCCAAATCATAGCCCCCGAATCCTCACTTGGGGCCCAACCTGACCCCAAACCTCGGTGAGAATACTTTACAAGTGTACAGTATTTGTATGATCAATCAGCACATACCAATAATCTCCCACTTGGAGACTAATCTTGGATGACACTGCTGCAGCTGCAACTCCCACTAGATTATAGGTCTGGCTAGTTTCTTATGTCCACCAATATTAGTCGTGAAGGCTAATGGATAATGATGAGGAAATCAGTTTCTCCTGCGTAACTACCTTTGTGAACATATCTATAGGATTCTTACTTGTGTAAATTTTCTCCAACGTCAACTGCCCATCCTCCAAAACTGATCGAATGAAGTGGTATCTAAGTTGTATGTGCTTAGTTATTGAATGTAGATCAAAGTTCTTTGCAAGATGAATGACAATTTGGTTGTTAGTTTACAAAGGGCTATATTCTTTTCATTTTCCTAGTTCCTCCAAAAAATGTTGTAACCAAATCATCTCCTCAGTAGCTTTTGTAGCAGCAACATACTCGACTTTAGTTGTTGAAAGCACAACAACCTTTTGCAGTCTTGAAATACAACTGACCGTAGTACCTCCTATAGTAAAAAAATACCTTGTAGTAATCCTCCTACTATCAATATCACCTGCCAGATCAGAGTCAACATATCCTTTCAGAGAAAAATTTGCTCCTCCAAAACATAGTTTCTTTTAAGTAGTACCTCTTAAATATCAAACAATCCATTTTACCACATTCCAATGTTCCATTCCTAGATTGCTCATATACTTTCTCACAACTCTCACTGCATGTGAAGTATTTGGCCTTGTGCATACCATTGCATACATCAAGCTACCAACTATTGATGCATATGGTATCTTAGAAATTTTGTTTTCCTCCTCTTGTGTCTTTGGACACATCTCCTTATTCAACTTAAAATTGCTAGGAAAAGGTGTGCTAACTACTTTTGCATTCTTCATGTTAAACCTTTTCAACACCTTGTCTACATACTCACTTTGAGACAAAAATAATTTTTTGTTTGTCCTATCCCATGTGATCCTCATACTAAGGATTTTTTTTGCTACACCCAAATCCTTCATTGCAAATGAATTTTCTAATTTATGTTTATGTTCATCAATATGTTGCATGTTAGACCTAGCAACAATTATGTCATCAACATAAAGAAACATGATAATATAGTTGTCATTACCCAATTTCTTAAAATAAGCACAATAATGAAAATGACATCTTTTGTAACCTTGTTTAGACATAAAACTATCAAATTTCAAATACCATTGCCAAGGTGCTTGCTTCAGACCATACAAACTTTTCTTTAACGTATGCACAAATTCTGCCTTACCCTTGACCTCATATCCTTGTAGTTGTTGCATGTATATTTCCTCTTCCAAATCCCCATGGAGAAATGTTGTTTTCACATCTAGTTGTTCAAGATGCAAGTCTTCCACAACCAAAAGACTTATAATAGTTCTAATAGAAGTCATCTTTACAACCAGAGAAAATATTTCATCAAAATATATACCCTTTTTCTATGCAAAACCTTTTACCATGAGTCTAGCTTTATCTCTTTTCTTGCCTCCATCTTCTTCCTTCAACCTGCAAACCCATTTATTTGAAAATTATCTTTTATCTATAGGAAATTAGGCTAATTCCCAAGCCTAATGCTGCAATTAGGGATCCATTTCCTCTTTCTTTCCTAGCTCCCACTGCTTTTTGGTATCTACCTGCATTGATTCTTCATAACCTTTACATTCACCAAAATTAGTTAATAATATAGAATATAATGATGGAGAAAATCTTTCTAGAGGTCTAGTTATCCTTGTATAACATCTAACACTTGTAAGAGTATGTGGGATAACTTATTGTTGGTGAGTATCAGGTACCACTAGCATTTTGTTTTCTAGAATCTCATCCAACACCACAAATTCCTTTTTGGACTATTCATGATTCTTTTCTTCCAGCTGATTCTTATACATGTCATTCTCATTGAATATAACATCTCTACTCCTAATAATTTTATGATTTTCATAATCCCATAATAGACACCCAAATTCATTTACTCCACATCCAATTGAACCATAGATTTTTGGGTAGGGCTTATAGGCTACTCTTGCACTCTTAGGAATGTTCATCTAAAAGGAGAGAGATAAACCTCACTCAAAAGTCTCGATGGTTCAATCAAATAATGCAATATATGTTGTTATTTAGGCTAAATGGAATGATCTAAGTGCAATTGAATGGACTATTTGACTGATTATGAATGCAAAACCTAAGAATTATGCAATGTTGGAAAACACAATGTGATATGAAAGTATGAAAAAGTGCAAAATAGAAATGAAGAAGGCTAAATCAAAGTGCACCTAGGCTAAGAATAGAGAATCTGGAGTGTCCTAAATGCTAGCAGAGATCACTCAAAATCACCAGTGGGACTCATTCACCACTGATGGCGAATCAGTCTTGCTTCTAATGAAAACTTCTAAGAACTGAGTTTTGAGTGTTAGGATCCAAAATTTGACAAAATATGGAATTCAATCCTTAAAGTGGGACTCATTCGCCACTGATGGTAAATCAATTCACTCCCAATTTTTTTTGAAATTAGGGATGAATCCTATAGCACCATATCTGAGGTTATCTGCTTGTTGGGTTGACGGAGTCAAATCTGCAAAAAAATGGATAGAGTGTCTTCTCCAAGCTTGAAATAGGTTGTAGTTGACTTGAAACACTTTTTTGACTTCTTGTCCACTTTTCGACACCTAATAGCTTGTCAAATCTTCATACATAAGTCTAAAAGCACACATACAAAAAGGGAAAAATGGTTAAGGGTTAGGTTATACAAATTTTCCTTGGTTAAATCTCACTTTGGTAATCAAACCCTTAATGAAGAAATGGAATGAAATAAACAAGGAAAGATGAATAAACAACATGAAAATGTCCTAAACTCACCAACCTTGTTGAAGAAATCTAAAGATATATCAATGGTTGCTCCAAGATACTTGATTAATACTTGATTGAATGATGCAAAGTGCTTGAATGAATGAGTGAATTAATGAACTTGATGTATGGAGGTTAAAATGAGAAGGAAAAAAATTATTTATACACACCTGTGCCTTAGTAACCTAATGATACCTCATCACAGACTGACATAAGGTGATTTTAAATAAAAAAGGAAAGAAAATTTGAAATATTTTGAATTTTGAGCCAAGAGGGACTCATTCACCACCCATGGAAAATGGTTCCTACCTTGGACTTGAAAGTGGGTGGTGAGAATTATCTTGCATATAATGTTGTTCCTTCAGTTTACATTCAAAAAAACACTTAATTAAGCCTTATAAGGGTATAAAGGCCAGTCAAATAAAGCATAAGAATGGTGTAAATAGTGAAATTGAGCCTAGAAAAGTGTGAAATCTTGCTACAAGACTTTACAACACTTAAAAATAGGACTTGATAAGTGATGAAAAGATGATTTTTAGGTAAATTATAATAAACAAAGTCTAGAAAAGTGTAGAAATGTTTTACAACACTTCACAACACCTTCACAAGAGGCTATAATTTTTTAAGGACCTAATGTGAATGTTCAAGCCACATTTTTAACATTAAATCAAAGAAAAATGGACCAAGCATCATGAAGAAAGACCTAAAAGACCATGAAAATGACAAGGAGTCATTTTTCTATGGTACATTTAGCCCCCACTTTAGTGAGAGGATGAACTTGCTTCAAACTTAGACTAAAGTAGCCATGCATATCAAGAGAGAGGTCCAAATGCACTTACATTAGCAAGATGGAATGTCAATGATCAAGCCCCCAACATGAAGATCCCATGGAAAACTAGACATAAGAACAAAGGAACACACATGTGAAAGGGAAATTGAATTGACCTTCGATCATTTGTCCAACTAGTTGTGGATTAAATCTAGGCTTTTTGTTTGAAAAAGAGAATGCATACTCACTCTAGGCCAACAAAACTCATGGCAATCGGACAAGTGAGAATAACCCAAAAGATGAAGTACATACGCTAGTTGGTATACACTCAGAAACACATAGGTGGCTATGAGGACAGTCATGACACTGAATGGGCTTCCCGCTCAACCATATTAAAGTTATACCTCCTAATAACTTTAACAAGGCACCACAAGGGAAAATACCGGTTCGTGCTTCATGAGACAAGCAAAGCTTTGTATGCTTAGAACCCATGAACAAAGAGCAATGTACCACAGTCATGCAAGTTGCACTATGCAAGGTGGCAAAAATGTAAAATGTGAAAGATGTTCAAAGGAGTCTTGTTAAGTTCATGCAAGGTCTGTCACTTAGCCAACATTGGGTCTAATGTATCCAAGAGAGGACCAATCAAAGAATAAAATATTCATAATTTAGGGGATGCAATGTGTCACATCAGGCCACCAAGAGGAATTTAATATGCTAAGATAGATCTGAAACATAAATTTTTGGGACCCTACGGACTACTCTTACACTTTTAGGGCTTTTCATGTAAAAGGAGAGAGAGAGGGCCAAAAATGCTTATGTATCACTCAAATTAGGATGTGTGTGATGTGATGTGATGTAAATGAAGTTAACTAAATGCAATAGATTAATCTAGGTGACTGAAAATGAATGCAAAAGTGCAATTACAACTATGTTTGAAAACACAATGTGATATGCAAACAACTATGTAAATGAAGAACTTATGCAGAACATAAAGTACAAGGATGAATATGAGTGCAAGTGGGTGAAATGTGAGCTTTTTGGAGTGTTCTGGATGTTGGTGAAATTCACTAATTTTTCATAGTGGGACTCATTCGCCCAGGGTGGAAAATTAGTCCACCTACTGGTGAAAACCTGCCAGGAGTTGGTTTCTGTCTATCGGGATCTAAAACAACATCTAACTAAAATCTACATCTTCTAGTGGGACTCATTTTCCAATCATGGTGAATCATTCCACTTTCTGATTCCTACAAACTCAAAAATTAGATCTATATCTTGACACTTGCACAACAAATTCTGATGGAGACCCAGTTCTAGATCTTAGAAAATACCTGCAAAACAGCTTACAATAGTTGGTCTAATGGGGAGCTTTCCTTGGTAAAACCCCTAGGTAGGTAATTAAACCTTGAATAGAGAAAAATATGCATAAACCCTAGCCTTAGATGTGTTAAAGACTAGGAAAGGTTAAAAAATAAGAAAGGTCCTATTTTATTGCTCTATAACAAGACATGCAAGATTGATTTAAATTATGTAGGATCTCTACCCTAGAAACCTTACAACATATGAAATATTGATATAAGATGACATGCAAATGCTAAATAAACACAATGCAAACCTTAATCTAAAGATAGTGTGAAAATGGAAGATGGAATCAATAGGAAACCAAGTCCTTAGGCATGATTTGGTGGCTAGTTGCACCTCTTCACCCTATATTTCTTCATGATTCTGCATAGGAATCCATCATCAACCCTTTGCAATGTTGGATCTTGACAAGATTAGTCAGCTTTAAGACCCGCAAAACCCCTAGTTTGTTGTCCTAAAACTTCAACTTTTGATGATGAAACTTGTTGTAGAATGCTTTGCTTTTGGAATTTCTCTTGAAGAATGATAATGAGATCATAAGAGATGAAAAAGATTGTGTAAAATGACTAAAAATGTGTATTTATAAGCAATAACACCTTATTTTCCCATTAATTAAACCTAAGAGGCTAACATTCACTAGAAATAAAAGTTAAATTGATTGAATTCCCACTGGATTTTGAATTTTCCCTCAAAGGGGACTCATTCGCCACCCTTGGTGAATGGGTCCCACCGGAGGGGACTCATTCACCCAAGTTGGTGAATGGGTCCCACTACTATTATTTTAAGGTGGGTTGTCAGGGTATGATGTTATTAAATGTTGTTTGTCAGGTTTTATGTGATTTCACATGTGAAACAGGCCTCTAGATCAAAATTAATAGGTCCAAGGGGCCTATAAATGTCATTTTGAAGGGAAACGATGTGAAGTGACTCAAAAGTGGGTCTAATTATGCGATAAATTGTCTCTTTTCTCAGTAGGATCCAATTTTCTATGACACATTTATCCCCCACTTTAGCGCCCATATGACTCTACATGCATATGTAAGCTAAAGGACTCTAAACATTGCACCTTACTACATAAAAGGATACATATTCAAAAGGATAGGAGAATGAAGACCCCAGTTTAGTTATCTACACAACCACAACATTAGGAATCACATCCTACAACACAAATTCATTAATTTCCCAAAATAATTTTATCTAACTCCTAGGAATCCAATTTGAGGGTAGATGTATGCCCCCCCTTGATTCTGCTTACTTTATGGAGGTGGAATCAAGGTAGCAATCTAGCCACGTCGAACAAGAACTATCATATCGTAGGGAAGTTCCAAGTACCATGCCACATAACGATAGGAAAATGATGATGTCAGGTGTGGAATCACAATTCCAATGCAACAAATTGCTTGAAAAATGGATTACCCTAGCACCCATTATGTTGATTTAAAGAATATCTACATTATAAGTTTTGGAAAAGATGGTAACCATATGTGAGTGGGTAAAAGTAAAAAGAGATGAAAAGTGATGAAAAGAAGGGAAATAAAGTAACTTGTCACTTACTATTCATTTTGCCTTCATGCAGCTTGAAAGGGACAAGTGAGGGAAGAACATGCCGAGCAGACGAGATTACACACCTTCGTGGTTGGATGATCTTCGTGAGCAGGTGGCATGCAGCGATCTATATCATGAGGTGAGTTGATTCTATAATGTTCACCTTGTGATTTTATGATGATTTAATGATTTTTATGCATGGATAGGTTAATTTAGGGTTCTTGGAAAAAATAATTGCAAAGTCTCCCTCTTTTTTGTAAAGTATCCAATTTGTTTGCAAAGTGTCTCGTTTCTTCGCAAAGTGTTTTGTTTCTTTGTGAAGTGTCATTGTTTCCTTGTGAAATGTCAAAAAAGGGTTCTAAACTATTTAGGTCCATTAGGGAAGCACACTAGAGTAGCTTTAGCACACTTGCATGATGAAAATTATGAAAAATTGAAGATATTAATTAGATGAAATTTAGAACATTTTGTGATGATTTTAATAGGTTTCTGCATGGTCACAATAGCGGCTAGGGGGAAGATAGTTGACATTTTTGAGAGATCATGCGCTAATGTTATCAGCGATAGAGGTGGAGCATTTATAGTTAGTGGGTATCTATTGGGCATATCTGTTGCCACCTATGAGATGAAATGATGTCATGTTGATGGTTCTATGTAAGCATTGGGATGGAGATACATGTACCTTTCATCTTCCCACAAGGGAAATGACCATCACACTCGACAACATGCACCGTATTCTTTGAGTTTCTATTCGGGGAGCGCAAGTATATTTCTGGGGAGATCGGTCATTCAGGGAGAAGAAGAGAGATATGCAATATTGTTTGGACGGACTTGTACATGATGAGAGGGTTAAAGTGTGGATCAAGCTTCCCATGTTGTTGTACTCATGAGATCCTTTAGTTAGATGGATTATGATGCACACAATGGCACTGGTTCTCAATCCAGATGGATGTACGACACACTTGGATGGGGGACTAGTACACCTGATATGAGGGGTGTACAAGCAAAGGATAGTCTATGCCTGGGGATGCCACATTCTAGCACATTTGTATTATGATCTTGGTTAGTTTTTATTTCGAGAGATTGATAGTATGGCCTTGTACGCTTCTACAAGTGTGGTGCCTTGAGCATATCACATGCACTAGGCCTATCAGATACCCTTGTACTATAGCAGTAGGATACGCAGGAGTGTTTGACTATCCTTTGCAATAGTTATGGCAGTATGGTGATTTACACTTTTGAAGGGTGAGATTCGACCAACTAGAGGATGATGAGGTCCTATGGAGGCCCAATCTACTAACTCAATAGTGGCTAGATCCCATCAAACAGTTACAAAGGATGAAAATAGATAGGTATCTAGTAGGGAGGCATGACTACGTCGTACGATGATTCTATTATGGGCAAGTCATGCGATAATTTGGATAGGTACAGACACCACCGAGGGCATGCCCCTTCATTAAATGATTAGTGTAGAGTGCCTGGAGGGCAGGTGACACTTTTTGGCTGATGATAGATCATGTATGGGAGAGTGATTCCGATGATTCAGATCACGACCAACTACTAGTCTTCAATGTTGATGATGTCAGTAACACAGACAAGCACAAGGAGTGGTGGTCATATGCATGACTAGCTCCTATGTTCCACATGTATTTTCCTCGAAGTGATGTAGAGCTAGTAGCAGATGAGGGTGATGAGTGAGAGGAGAGAGTAGACAAGGTATGGTAAAAGCCAATAGATATTTTTAGTATCATGATGGAGGAGAGGAGGATGAGGAGGATTATTATTATGAGGGGGAGCCACCCCTGAGTGAGGGTGATGAGGTACCTATTGAGGATCAATATGAGCATGGAGAGTTGTCACATGCTTACAAGACCAGATCACGGGAAGTAGCTATAGAAAACATCAGCACACATAGTAAGAGAGAGAGTAGCACATCTTCCATGCCCCCTAGAGATGAGGAGGTTGACATTCCTCATGTGTCTAGAGACATAGGTGATGACATTGATTTGATGCATGTCTTTTAGTGATTTATACTATATGTTTATATATATATATATCATGATGATGTTTACTTATTATGTAAATGATGTATCTTGGAGGAGGTACAAGAGACTGGTGAGATTTCTATTGTTAGGAAACCATAAAGATAATGCCAACATCCCTCAAGGAGGATGAGATAGATCTTGAGTACGTGCCCCCACTGATTGTGGAGGATGAGCCAGAGTCACTCAAACCATTCACGAGGTTTCAGGAAGCGTACGAGAGTGTGAGGAGGCAACTCTATTGGGCTAAGAGTGCACTATAGTCAGCATAGACCTTGGCAGAGGTAGATATACTATAGGAAAAGTTGGCATAGACACGAGCAGAGAGGGATCAAATAGAAGATGAGTGGATTATAGCCATTGGATGAATATAGGGTTTGGAGTATGCACTGAGGCTTGGTAGTTCACAATCATGATCACACACAACCATCTCATGATGTCCAAGGATTGGATCGTGAGCGCCAAATCCTGAGAGATCTAGCTCTCACATATCGTTTTGAGATTGTATATGATTCTGAGATGTATGTAAAAATTTGATAGATATATAGACATGCACCTTTGATATTATGATGATGTATTTGTTGGTATACAGATGTTAAATGCTATGTGATTAATTAAATGACTTATGGTAAAAAGTATTTAATTAATTGCTTCATGATTTAACAGGAATGGTGTGATCTAATATAAAACATATTTCAGATTTATCATAGGTACAACATTGATAAATGAAAATGAATGTGCTAAATTAAATACACGAATAAGGATTTAATTTAACATAACAATAGGGTGAATAGTATGAAGCCTGGGTATCTTTAGGATCATCATGGAAAAATCAAGGCCTTAAGTGGTGAAAAATTCAGACAAATCAGATTTAGGAAACTTGATGTACAAATTTGAATAAGTTATCTATATTATTTTAAAAATATGTAATAATAGAATCTATATCAAATTGAATGTAGTTTCTAAACTACTAGGTTTATTTTTTTTTAAAAATCTATTTAGTGAAAATTTGAAATTTCAATGCAGTAGCACTTATATTTTAGGGAAAAAATAAGAAGTAGGCGTCTGTCTAACCACCCTAACCACAATAAAATGATAATATTTTTTATAATATTTTAGATATAAGTAGAGGACTCATGTCCTAATGTGATGCATTTTTTTTGTAATTTTTCTCTAAGTAAATAATTAATTATGAATTTTTCATTACAACTTTTAAAAAATATAAAAACTTGTATGTTTGACCACCTTAACTTGGTCAAAAATTCATGATTTTCTTTTTTTAATCCTATTCTATTCGAAGCATGATAGAATGTGACACATTTTTTGGATTCAAAAAATGTGATACCGTTTGAAAGCTATAGATGTTTTTCAATTAGCCTATCAATCAGGACTTTAGTCATAATTCAAATAGAAAACGAATAATAATTATTTATTAAATTCAAATTAAAGCATAATTTATATTGGTGGAAAGTTGAGAATCTCCTCTAAAAACCCTTTTTGTTTCATCAATTTTGCCACTTTTTGGCCCATCATGATCTTGCACATACCCACCTAAAGTAATTATAAAATGAACTTAAATAATTACCTTAGTGTTCAAGAAAAACAAGAATTTAGTTGTCAAAAATAAAGCAATGTGAAAGCTATAACATCAAATAATTTTAAACAACATTACTATAGCACTCATACTATTCAAAGGGGATTAGAGATAATATTGGCATAGATGAGTGACATTAATATGTTCTTTAAGTGGTGTTCCATCAAGTTGTGTTAAGAGATAAGCACCATACCCATAATTGGTATCAACTACGTAAGTTCCCAACCAATTAGGGATGAACTTATCTTTGTCTTCATTGTCAGCACTAACAGTTCTTTGATTTTTAATAAAAACCAAATCTCCCTTAGAAAATTTTCTAGGGATAACATGAATGTTGTGTTTGTGTTACAATTGTTTGATGTGAGCTTGGATATGGTCAAGAGTGTTAATGCATTTTTCATCAAGCATCTCAAGTTGATATAATCATTCTTCTGTATAAGTGTTGGTGTCATAAAGGTCTCGAAGAGCAACTCGCAAATTAGGAATTTCTAACTCCAAGGGAATAATCGCATCAATACCATAAATGAGGCTATAAGGGGTATTTCCTGTGGATGATCAAACAATCGTTCTATAAGCCCAAAGTGCATAGGATAGTTTTGTATGCCAATCTTTATGATTATTGTGAATGTTAAATGTTGCAAGAAATTTTTTAACTTCACTATTCTTAAATGGCGTTCCATTGTCTAAAACAATTGCAGAAGGAAGTCCAAAACAAGTAATTATGTATTATAATATGAATTGACAAATTACTTTAGTAGTTGTTGAGTGAAGAGGGATAGCTTCTACCCATTTTGTGAAATTGTAGTTATGATAAATGTATGTCTAGCTAAAGAAGGAGGGGAAATTTTTCCAATAAGATCTAGCCCCCATACTGAAAATGGCCAAATGGGAACATTGGCATGGAGCTTAGTAGTAGGAGCATGAATCAAATTGCTATGTTCTTGGCATTTGTGGCATCATTTAATGTAGGAAAACCAATCCTTTTCCATATGTCTCTAATAATAACCCATACGAATATGTTTTTGCACTAACAAATGACCTCCATAGGCAACAACATGAGCCTATTCAAGAACTAAAGAGATTTCAGAATCTTTAAGACAACATAATAGGAGACCATTGAAAGATCTCCTATACAACACGTTGACAAGAATCACATATTTAGTTGCAAGTTTACATAAGCACTTTTGAGTATTTATTGTGATAGGTTCAAGAATGGTACCATCATTTAAGTAGTTGTATATTGTATCATACCATTCACATCAAGTTGTTGGATTTATTGCCAAAATGTCTTCTAATAGAGTATCGATGGAAGGTTTCATGATGGGGTGAATAACAAATGTGAGCTCTGTAGAAGGATCATGTGGGGACATGAGAGAAGCTACACTCGCCATTGCATCCACATGTCAATTATCTTTGCGTGGGATGTTATTAATGGTGAATAAGTCAAATTTTTCTAGTAACTTCATTATGAGATCCTTGTATCATGATAATTTTTCATGTTTAGTTTGATATGAACCATTGATTTGTTTTATGACCAATTTTGAATCGCCAAAGATCTTAATATGTTTAATAGGAAGAGATAGAAAACCTTGCAAACCTGCAATCAATGCCTCATACTCAGCTGCATTATTTGTACATAGGAAATTTAAATGATGGAATAAGGGAATAGGTTTTCCATTGAGTGGAATGAAGACTACTCCAGTGTTGAAGCCTATTCAACACTTAGATGCATTGAAAAATAATTTCCATGGTTTAATATCAGTGGTTAAGACATGATCATCAGGAAAGGAATCATTAGTAGGGAAAGCAAAGGGAGAAGGTGCATCGACTAAGTGTTTAGTTGAGGCTTGACCTTTGATTGCTTTAGGTGAAATAAATTTAAGATCAAACTCAATTAACAACATCACCCACTTAGCTAAGCATTCTGAGGGATTGGTTTTGTTGAAAAGTATTTAAGAGGATCAAATTTTGTGACAACTTGTATTTCAATAGTTAGTAAATAATGTCACAACTTACTAGTAGAAAATACAAGAGCTAAAAATTTCTTTTCAATTAGTGAATAGCATGTTTCATAATCAATTAAGGTACAACTAATGTAGTAAATAGGGTGTTCATTATCATGATCATCGTGTTGAGCCAACAATGCTACAAGAGAATGGGTAGATGCAGTGATGCACAAGATAAATGGTCGATGTGGCACGGTAGGTTGTAAAATAGGTGGAGTGGCTAAATATTCCTTTAGACTCTCAAAATCTTGTTTACAATCCTCATTCCAATCAAAAGGGACACCCTTTTTAAGGAGATGTGTGAAAGATATTGTGTGATTAGCTAAAGATGCAATGGAATGACGAATAGCTTGAATTTGACCTTGTAACGCACACAACTAAGAAATATTCCAAGGTGGCATGTTAATGATTGCATCAATTTTTTGTGTCCACTTCAATGCCTCTGTGAGATATGACAAACCCAAGAAGTTTACCACTATCTATGCCAAAGACATATTGTTTTGGATTTAATCGCATGTTGTACTATTTTATTCGTTCGAAGATTTTATGAAGGATATTCACATTGTCTTGTGTTAACAATTTAGCAAGGATATCATCGACATAATCTTCTAAAATTTTGTGAATATAATCATGAAAGATTGATGTCATTACATGTTGATAAGTTGTGCCAGCATTCTTTAAACCGAAGGGCATTACAACCAAACAAAATGTACCCCAAATAGTTGTAAAGGCGGTTTTGTATTGATCTTGAGGATTAATAAGAATTTGATTATAACTAGAAAATCCATCCATGAATGACAAAAAAGCATGTCTAGCAGTTGAATCCATTATCATGTCTATATTAGGAAGTGGAAAATCATCTTTTAAGAAGGCTTTATTCAAGTCTCAAAAATCTGTGCATATCCTAATACTATTATCGGGTTTTGCAACTATGAAAATGTTTGAGATCCAAGGAGAATAATCAATCAATTTAATAAAGCATGCATCAAGAATTTTATCTAGTTCTTCTTTAACACACAAGGCTACGTTAGGGTGCATTTTTTGAATCTTTTGACGGATGGTTTAGCTTTGGGAGCAAGGACAATGTTATACATCACAATTTTTAGGTCAATTCCTAGCATATCAAAATATTTCCAAGCAAAGATTTTAGGAAAATCATGAATTAAGGTAGTCGTATCTTCTTGTTCTTCATCATCAAGGCACTTCCCAATTTTAATAATTTTATCTGTATTATGAGTGTCCATAAGCACATCAATTGTATTACCTAAATGGAGTGCATTGGATTTAGGACTTTTAGATTCAGAGAAATCTTCAATGATATCACTTGCTTCTTGCTCGATAACATTTAAAGCATGGGAAATGTGTTTCATGTAAGTATGTGAGGAAACCTAACAATTGTTTTAAAGCCTCATCGCTATCGGGATACGTCAATGAAGGGGTTAAGGATGTTTGATTGTGAGTCTATGTTGTGGGTGACATGTTATAATATTAATGTTTATAGATGGTCGTTGAGTAGCATTGGTCTTCTTAGAAAAATAATATCCTAATCTTGTTTTCGTTTCTTGCATATTAGGTTCAATAGGGACACGAATACCTTGTTCATGTTTTCAACACCCTTTTCTAGTATAGCCTAATTGATTGAAAAATTTATAACCTTTCCCATTAACTCGTTCCATTTTGTGTAGGGTAGGTGGGGATTGATAATCTATCTCATCAAAATTTGTTGTGTATGTTGCATTTTCATCCATATTGTAAGAGATAGATGTTTGAGTCGATTGTTCAAAATTTTGAGTGGACATAATTGCTAGTTGTTCATCTTTCTCATCTTTCTTTTTTATAATTATGTATTCACACATAAAAAAGAGTGAATTCTAAGGATCCCCAATCATCACCAAATAATTTAGAGGCCAATTTTGTATCATTGTGTTCAATTTCAAGAGGGTCAATGTTAGAAGTGGGAATCAATGTTTTTAAAGGACTTGTAACCCCTTTTTCAAGATGCAAGAAACTTTCAAGCTTAGGGTCTATTTCAATTTGATATATATGATTGTTATAAAGATACTTCATGCTATGGTGAAGGTTGGAAGGCACTGCATTCATCTCATGAATCCATGGTTAGCCTAAAACGAGATTATATGAAAGATCATAAGGCATGACATGGATAGGATTCTACAAAGTAACCACTCCAATTATAATAGGTAAAGTAATTATCCCAAGCGGTTTCTTTGTTGTATTATCAAATCCTCGAATAGAAATAGAATCAGGTATTATTTGTGATCTATTAACTTTTAATTGATAAAGGAGACTCACAATAAACACATTAAGGGAAGAACCATTATCTATGAGAGTGCATTTAATACCTATGTGATGGAATTGAGCAATGATCATAAAGGCATCATGTTGTTTTCATAACTTCAAAGGAGGGAGCTCATGTTGATGGAAAGTAATATCATGACTATGTTTTTGAACAAGAGGTGCCACATCATTCAAAGTGGTTCCAAGATGAATTGTGAGTTGTTTTAAAGTGGTTTGAAGAATGGTGTTGTAAGTAGGTGAAGTTTGAAGTAAATCCCAAAGAGATATTTTGGTAGGAGTATTCTTTAATTGTTCAACAAGATCATACTCCTTTGTAGGTGAGTTATAATGAGGAGCACTAGGTGGATTAGGTAAAGGTAATGATGGTAGAGTTGGTTGTGGTGGTTGTGGGTTAAATTTCATGTGTTATATGTATGAGCAATAGTATCATAACTAGATTGTTGCGATACATTAGTTTTGGGTGGGTATAAAGTGTGGCGTGGGCGATTAGAGGGATGAATCAAATGTGAGGGTGGGTAAAGGATAAATTTAGGTTGAATGACATTAACATCCTTGATTTTAGAGGTATCACAAAAAACCATAGCAAATGAGTTGGATGAGATGAAGTCCTAAAGAGACTCATCTGACAAATCCAAATCATCACTACTAAAGGTGTGAAGGGTAAATGATCATCAACTAGTTTAGGATGTTCAAGAAAATCATTAGAGGCAGGAACAGTAATTATATAAAGTTGGTGACCACAAACCTTAGTGGATGACTTATTCGAGATGAAGTCTTGGAGGGATTCATCTAACAAATAAAAGTCATCACAATCAAAATTTTTGAGGGGGGATTTATTATTAAGGGTATTAGATTTCTCATTACAAGCATTAGAGGAAGAAGTGAGTGAGACGATGCTTTTAAGGGATTCATCTAATTGATCAATATCATCACTACTAAATGGATTAGATGAGATGGTTTTTTGAATTTAATCATGTGTTTAATGGGATCGTTGGATGTGGTGTGTGAGATTGGTTTTGGATATTTGCTAGAGTTTCCTCAATGTAACTAATCTAAAAGGACTAAGAAATATGACTGAAAATGGAACTTGTAAAAGCCTAAGACTATCCATAAATTTCATGAAAAGAAATAAACTTTATGCTAAGGAAAATAGAAAGAATTGAATAGAAATAGAAAGGAAATGACAAAAAAGAGAAAGATTCAATGGAGGAAATGAAAATATGGATAAAAAACTGTAAAGGGACTGATTCGCCCTAGGTGGTCAATGAGTCTTAGGAGATGAATTTTTTTTATAACATTTTAATGATTTTTTTGTGTTTTCTGTGAAATTTCAACTCTATATGATGCAAATATGAAATGCAAATATAGAGATGTAGGGTAATTGAATGAAATAAAATAAAGAATGCTTTTACTAATGCAATGCTTTTAAGAATCCTATAACAATGCAAGAGCATGAAATAATGAAAACCTAAGATGAAATTAGATGTAAATAAGAATGTTGCTATGTTCAAAAGTTGGGTTCACCAAAATGAAACATAGATTTTTGGGACCCTATGGACTACTCTTGCATTTCTAGGGTTTTTCACCTAAAAGGAGATACATAGGGCCAAAAATGCTCATGTATCACTCAAACTAAGGTTTTTTGGATGTGATGTGATGTAAATAAAGTTAACTAAATGCAATAGATTAATCTAGGTGACTGAAAATGAATGCAAAAGTGCAATTACAACTATGTTTGAAAACACATTGTGATATGCAAACAACTATGTAAATGAAGAAATTATGTAGAACATAAAGTACAAGGATGAATATAAGTGCACCTAGGTAAAAAGTGATCTTTCTGGACTGTTCTAGATGCTGGTGAAATTCATTGATTTTTCACAGTGGGATGCATTCACCCAGGGTGGCGAATCAATCCACCTAGTAGTGAAAAACTGCTAGGAGTTGGTTTCTCTTTGTCAAGATCTAAAACAATGCCTAACTCAAATTTTCATCTTTATGTGGGACTCATTTACCAATCATGGTGAATCAATACACTTTATGATTCCTGCGAACTCAAAAACTCAGATTTGTATCTTGACACCTACACAGCAAATTCTGATCGAGACCTAGTTCCAGATCTCATAAAATCCTTGTAAAACAACTTAAAAGAGTTGGTCTAATGGGGATTTTTCCTTGGTCAAACCCCTAGGTAGGTAATTAAACCTTTAATAGAGAAAAATCTGCATAAACCCTAGCCTTAGATGTGTTAAAGACTACGAAAGGCTGAAACAGAAGAAGGGTCCTATTCTATTGCTCTATAACAAGACATGCAAGATTGGTTAAAATGATGCAAGATCTCTAGCCTAAAAACCTTACAAAACATGAAATATGGATAGAAGATGACATGAAAATGCTAAATAAACACAATGAAAACCTTAATCTGAAGATAGAGTGAAAATGGAAGATGGAATCAATAGGAAACCAAGTCCTTAGGCATGATTTGGTAGCTAGTTGCACCTCTTCACCCTATATTTTTTCATGATTGACCATAGGAATCCATCATAAACCCTTTGTAATGTTGGATCTTGAAAAGATTAGTGAGCTTCAAGACGTACAAAAACCCTAGTTTGTTGTCCTAAAACTTCAACTTTTGATGATGAAACTTGTTGTAGAATGCTTTGCTTTTGCAATTTCTCTTGAAGAATGATAATGAGATCATAAGAGATGAAAAATATTGTGTAAAATGACTTTAAAATGTGTATTTATAAGCATTAACACCTTATTTTCTTGTTAATTAGACCTAAGAGGCCGATATTCACTAGAAACAAAAGTTAAATTGACTGAATTCTTGCTTGATTTTGAGTTTTCCCTCTAAGGGGACTCATTCGCCACCCTTGGTGAATGGGTCCCACCAGAGGGGACTCATTCCCCCAAGATGGCTAATGGGTCCCACTACTATTGTTTGAAGGTGGGTTGTCGGGGTATGATGTTATTAAATGTTGTTTGTCAGGTTTTATGTGATTTCACATGTGAAACGGGCCTCTAGATAAAAATGAATAGGTCTAAGGGGCCTATAAATGTCATTTTGAAGGGAAACAATGTGAAGGGACTCAAAAGTGGGTCTAATTATGAGATAAATTGTCTCTTTTCCAAAGAGGGTCCAATTTTCTACAACACAAGATCACACTTATGAAGGACATTAAACTCAATGTCATTCAAAAAGTGATGAATGCATCGTATGAAGTGACAAGGCTGCACTAAGATTATGGAATGCAAATGAAATGATGGTAATGGATGCCCCTCACTTTAAAGTAATTGCTACATGATGTTCTGTGAGCAATTACTTTAAAGTAGCAAAGAAAAAATGTAAAAAGGAAAAACAAGACATGAGAGCCTACTTGAAAGCCCCTATGCCAAGTTATATGTTTCTAAGTTAGGCTACTTCATGTGAGTGAAAGAGAAAACAAAAGAAAGGGAGTTGCCCCCCAAAAAAGAACACACCAAACACATAAGGGATCTATAGTTTTGGGGTCAATATGTTCGTTGCTATAATGTTTTTATGAAAGAGCTCAGAACTGTCATCATTCCCCAAAGCACATAGAATTGGAAGAATGACACAAAGAGATAAAAACAAATAGAAAATAAAAGTCCATTTTGGGTCAACATGGAAGAGACATTGCAGTCTCAACACTTTGCATCATCCCCAAAAGGAAAACACAAGTGAAAAGAAAATGAAAAGGAAAAAGAAAAGTAAAAGCTTTTGGGTCAACATGAAGGAGACATTTTGGTCTCAATACCTTGCATTATCCCCAAAAGGAAAACACAAGAAAAAGACAAAGTAAAAAGGGAAATGGACCGATTGGGTAAACATGGAAGAGACATAGGGTATCTCAATGCTTTGTGTCATCCCCAAAAGGAAAATACAAAAGAAAAAATGAAAAAGAAAAAGGACCTTTTGGGTCAACATGGAAGAGACATAGGGCGTCTCTATAGTTTGCGTCATCCCAAAAAGTAAACCACAAAATAAAAAGTCAATGTATGACATATGGAAGAATAGAGGTACAAATAGAGGAAGTGCACAAAGAGATAGAACATCAAATGCACAATACAGGGAAACAAGATACACACATTAAAGAAAAATGAATATAAAAGGCTAGTAAGGAGAATGCAAGTCAACCATTAACGGAGTTATTGGCTTCTCAATATTAAGAAGGTAAATAACATAGTTAAGAGATAAGAACAAATGTATTACTAGGATAAGGCTAACAACTTCTTGCCCCCCATAGAGTATAAGTCAAGAGTGAGCTGAGGTGGGTGATGGGAAAGGATCATGCAATAGTGAGAATAGAAAATTCCACAACTATGGAATGATTAAAGGATTTTGTTTTAAGGGATGATGGTAGAGCAATTAGTATCAATGAAGTGATACTTGTTCAATATGCCATTCAATGCTCAACATTCTTCAGTTCAATGTCCAAGAACATGATGATATTTGCAATATGGTATGTTAGAATCTTTAGGATAGATGACCAACCTATTTATAGGCTGTAAGAGTATAAGGCCTTTATTTAAAAGAAGTTGAAGTCTCCTTTCACATTCAGGTGGAGGATGAGTAGGAAACTTGAGTTTTTTTAATTTGTAATGTCTTTTTCATTTGCTAGGTTCTCCTTTTTCATGAATGGAAGGAGGAAGAGGACCTATGGGGATCCTAGCATCCTTTTCATGAGAATCAGGTAATTGTTGTTCATGTGGAAGGATAATTTTCAAGTCAAGAGGAGAATCAAAGATCACGGTACCATCATCTCAAAGTCTCCAATACTCAAAAGGAGGTTTGTCAATAGGAGGATCTTGATATCCTAGTCATGTTGTGTTTTCTTATGTTGGTTTTTATTCTAGAAGTTGATGAAGGTTGGTCATGGCCACAAAAGGATATAAAAGTCATAGAAAATCCTAACCTAGGAATTGGACATTCTAGCAGGTGACTAATATCTTCTTATGGTCATTCATTTACATTATCAAACTAGGGAATGTATACTTAAAATGGAGCGGCACTATATGTGCACTAAGAACCAATTTCAGTCACAATTTATCAAAAATAAATGCTTGAAAGGAATTTTACCTATGCTGTAGGGATGTAATGTAAATTCTTCTTAACTTAAGCGTAACTTAATCAAAACATAAATCATGACAACTATTACTAAGAAACAAACTATGAATTGGCCTTATGTTGTAGGAACAAACACAGGGATGGATTCCCGATGTTGCATGAACAATATAAGACTGAGTCTGTGCTAAAATCTTTGAGAATAAAATTTAACTTACAATCAATAGAAGACAAATAGATAACTAACAAAAGATACTCACTAAGTAGGCCCCATTAGCAAGCATCAACTATTTTATGCAAGAATTGAACTCAAAACTTCATCAATTTTTATTCATGAACTTGGAATCATATACATTGATTGTTCTGCTTGTCAGAAAACTAACACAGAACTCTGATTCTTATTATAATAATAACTCATACATACTATGCTATGCTTGCTCACTCATGTAGGAGGAACACTTATTTGTATCAGAAAAGCAACTAACTACCTAACTCATAACAGAGAAAGACATGGACATAAATACATCCTGAAACCAAGGAACAAACTTCTCATAAATGAAAGCATATCCGTTCAACACGATTTAGAGAGATTTTAGCATTCCACTCTTCCCAGATTAATGATCATTTAGATTTCCTCCTAATGACCCGGTCAGAGAGTCTTCACTGGAACAACTTCCTCGACACTGTGCTGGAAATGGACTTTACTGCAAGGCCGAGATCTATTGTGCTTGACTCGTTCATGCTTCCTTCAACAACCTATGATACACAAGGTGACAGAAGTGAAAGAAAGCACTCATGGAAAACAACACGATACACATTCTTTAATCACATATTAAATCTATTTCATTATTCAAAAACCATATGCATTATATTAGTCATTTGGGAGGTCAAACAGGGTAATTAATAAGACACATAGAGATGTTAAGCTATAGGAATATAGGAATGTATTGCTACAGGATACTACCCAATTTCAGATAAAAAGTCTTTAATCAAAGAGTTAAAAACAACTATTAGTAATAAGAGTAAGGGTATTAGAAATACATCATAATACTCAAATTATGAGCATATTTTGAGCTCATCATTTGCCCCCTACTTATCCTAATGATGGTCCTCCAGCATTAAGCTTCCTGGTTGTTTCTCTGAAATCTGTAGGAGTAGCATGGCCTTGTATTGAAGTTCCAAATTTATAGTAGAAACCCCTAAAATTTTGCCATCTCTCATATCTGCGGGTTTTTGTATCCTCATTAACATCTGTACCTCGATAAGGATAAAGTGGCCACATCAAAACTGGAGGTCAAAATGTTATTGGCAACCATAACTCAAACCACTTCTAAAGACCAAGCTGCATGTATTTCTCTATCCTTCTAAGGGCTACTTTAAAGTTTAGAGGGCTATGAGGTTCAAATTTCCTTAGACTAACAGTCAATTTCTCCCATCTTCTCTCAATTTTGGAAGAGGAAAGCTTCCAAAATAGATATGGTTGGCCTTTGAATTCTTCATACACTTGCTTCCTGATATCAAATTTTATTTTTTTTCATTTGATCATTGAACCCATATGCAATAGTAAGCCAAGTTTTTAGCATTGCGTATGGATCTGAGATTTCAGGTTGCAATGGGATAGGCTCATCCCTTTCAGCCTCTTCATAGGCCTCTAATTATCTACCATAATTAGTTTCATTGGCCACCCAAGACATGAGTGACCTAAAATGAATATCACCCATATAAAGAAGTGGATTCCACTCTATTTCAGAGGGAATTATCAAACCATGCAAATAAAATTCACATAAAGAATTATTCAGCCAACTAGGGGCTACCTAGTATGCATCATAAAATTCCTTGGTTGTATGAATAAAAAGATCTAAATTCCTTGAAATTCTCATTAATTGAAACCAAAGAAATTGCTCTTTTAGGCACATAGCATAAACCTGAGGCAGTGGTCTACATTCCACAATTTTACCAGTTATTTTCATCATTTCGTCCATTTTCTCTTTCATTTCCTGGATTTCCTATTTCTGCCTTTTAATTTCTCTTTTCAATTGCTTCTTCTCTTCTTCCCAAAGACTTTGCTAAATTTTAGTCTTGGCTAAATGGTGGAAACTCAGGGTTTGAAATGTGACCGGCCTGCATGTGGTCCTGAGGTATTCCAAAAATTCAATCAACAATGTTCTTTTATAAACAACCATTGTCTAGCAAGTTGCAGGGGGTAATGGGGTGTCATTGGAAACTTCTAATTGTTCAGGATATTCTTCCTCTTGCTATAGGAAGGATTCCTATTGTTGCACAGAAGGAGATTGTACTTCCTCTAAAAATTTCCTAGCTGCTTCAACCAAGTCATCAAGACTTGGCATCCCCCTCTCATTACCAATACCATGTTGTCCTTCCTTAGGAATACCAGAGAGACTTTGTGGAACATTCTTAGATACATTCTGAGAATCATCATGATGGAATTCTTCAGATTCCTTAGAAATTACTATAATTTTAGGTTGAGCAAAGGTTGAGGTGGCTTTACATTGTTTCGTTACTGAAACTCTTTTTGGAAATGTTGCAGCTACATGAGGCATTCTCATGGCTTTCCTCTTTCTAACTTGCCTAGAGGATTCAGACTCAACATAAGAAGATGATGGTGAAACTATAGTGGAAACAAGTGTTGTTGTAGGAGGAAATGCTACAGGAGAAGATGTTATAGGAGAACATTATTGTTTTTGAACATGTGGGTTAGACTCTGGGGTTTGTTCTACCCTAGATGACTCTCCTACGTTCGTTTTCCCTTTTTCTCTTCTACTAGCAGACTTGGTTTGTACTCGAGTAGAGGGCTCTAGTGTTGAGGCTGTAAGACTATGTGCTACAGGAGCAAATGATTCTTGCTCTACTTCCCTACTTGTAGATTCTACTCTCTGTTTCTTTTTCTTATGCTATGCAGGGAGTGCTCTAGGAGGCTCTAGATGTTGCAGACCCTTTTGGGCAACAAATTCTTGCCAAGAAAGGGGTGATACATCCCTCAGTGAATGCTTAATCAAGAGTTTAATGAGGGCATGATGGGCAACAGAGTTGTCCTTACCCCTCTGGGTTTCATGGGCAAAATGTTTCAAAAGGTTTAAAAAAATTTTGGAACATTGACAGCTAAACTGTGCCTCATATGACTCAATAGTTTGAAATGATAGGAATGCAAATAGGAAAATCGTCCCTCACAACTCAAGTTCCTGATTATGAAGGAAGCATATTCCAAGTATGGAGGAGGCAGTGACACTCATTTGCATCCTTGTTTGGAAACTTCCAAGGGTTCACTTGTTGGTACTATAAATTTTTCCCTAACAGGGACATCATCTGAAGAAAAATTCTCTCCTACCGTCGAAAGCCCAATTATCTCAGCAATCCACTCTTCTATAATGGTTACTATCAAACCCCACACTATAGCTTCTCCCTCTGAAAGAGCTCTCAAAAACTCGCCTGTAGCTTCCTCATTAAAGGGATCTAACTTCAGAAAATAATTCAGCCAACCACAATTGCTGAATGCCTGAACTATTTGAGGATTTTGCATTAAGAGCTCATGAGCTACAGGCTCATGTCTTACTAACTGGCCACCCATATTCACAAATTATCCCAGCTGAGATTCCAGAAACTAAAACTTTTTCTAAAAATTCAAAAAAACTTTTTTGGCCTGCTTCTTTTTTTTCCTGCGTCACTTTTCTCTACTTTTCCAAGAATGACTCAAAAGATAATTGCATGAAACGATTGTTACAAACTACCCAAATCAAGCAGTTAATTGTTTGTTTTGGATAAAGACACAATCATATTTGGAAAGTACAAGAAAATAAAAATATCCTAACAATTGTGACAGCGGCATAAGAAAAAGTTTGAAATGGATTATCCTGCCCCCTACTAAAAAGTTGACATGTGTCCACACATGTGGGAAAGGATAGGAAAAGATCAAGAAATAATGACTGATATGTACATAGTAGTTGATGAATAAATGAAATAAATAAATGATGTGACAATAAAAGATATCACGTACCTTTTAATAAATGCTCGTACATGCTGGGAAAGATTACAACGGCAGCATGAAATGATGGCTGGAAGTGAAATCATAAATGAGGGTGGTATGGTAGGATGGATGACGTGGAAGAAAAGGGAATGAATGGTGGTGATGGATGAAAAATGGAGAATGTGGCTTCCTTAAAAATGAAACCTTTGTTATGAGCATGCAACGTGGAATTTTAAAGAGATGTTGCAGGAGAAAGGCCAAAGCCTTTTGTTGTAGGAGGATCGGTGGCCACATCCAAAACAAACTGCTTCATAAATTCTTCTTTGGATGATGGCTTATGATACAACCTAAGACAGTGTCCTTTAACTAGTAGCTTGAATCAGACAAGATCAATTGTAGCTAACTGAACTGAACCATTATTAAACACATTTTCTATTTCATAAGGACCAAGCCATCTTGTGGTGAGTTTACCTTGATTTTCCTTACATCTGGATTCATAGAGTAGCACCCAATCACCGGCAGAGAATTGCTTAGTTCGAATATGATTGTCATGCCATTTTTTCCTTTACAGTTGGATAGATTCAGTATGC